>CAUJAO010000007.1:0-64154 GCA_963082485.1 Eudonia mercurella | reverse complement strand
GAACCATTATTTATACCTACTGTACAATTAGTCACCAAACTAATCATATCTTTATTTTCAGGTTCTACAACATCGTGAGGCCAACACGTACTATCCTCGTACAAAAACTGAGGGCCTCGAAACCACTCATTAACGAAACAATATTAAAAACATCTCGCGTTGCTATATCCGCTATATTAAGTTTCGTAGGCACGTATCTCCACTCCGAGACACAGGTAAGATCGTCAATCTCTCCAAGTCGATTTGCTTCAAACGCTTTATACGTGCGCGTGTTGTTACGTAACCAGTGTAACACAGTGGTAGAATCACACCAAAAAAATCGTTGCGCAGGTTTAATTTTATGGTCCGTAACAATAGTGTGAGCAAGCCTGGCCGCCAGTAACGCTGCCTGAAGCTCCATACGTGGGATCGTCACTGGTTTGACCGGCGCAACTCGACATTTACTCGCCACTAATGCTACGCATATTTTATTCTCGCTCGAAATCCATCGCCAGTATGCGGCCGCGCACAGCGCTTGTTGTCCAGCGTCACTAAATACATGCAACTGTAGGTTCCTATAACATTCCGTAAGCGGCGGTGGTGCGTCCTTTGTTATAGCAGCAGCGGTCTGAATGTCGTAGCATTTCTCGTAGCCGGCCGCTGAGGTCAGAGCATTCGTAGACATTTTCGTAGCCCCCCCGCCAAGCGGCAGTGCTACGGCTGCGTCGCTACGGACTGGTTCGCCTTTCGTCTCGCTCGCACCTACAAGGACGCTGTGATAACATCTTGGTACTCGAATCTTATCAATTAGCTGAAGTAAATCAATCCATTTAAGCCACTTACCATATAATTCTTGAGAAATGGCGTCGTCCCAGCCAATCTTACAGCGCCAGGTAGCCTGTAACATAATTTTACCTTGTATGGTGAAAGGAGAAAGAAACCCGTACACGTCATAAATAGACATTACAACACGAAGCATAATTCTTTTGGTGGGCCTTTGCCTACCGTGCATAATGACCTCTGGAATGCGCTTGAACGAGACATCGAATGCCAACTCATCAGTGTTCGGGTACCAGATAAGACCTAGCGTACGCTCACCATCACACTGCTGACCTATTTTAAACTTTACGGCCTCAGTCCCTAGAGTTTCTTTCGGCACGGAGTTTAGCACCGCCATACTGTTACTAGTCCAGTTACGCATACAAAAACCGCCCTCTCTGTGAATATGCGAAATGTCATGTACCATATCGATAGCTGTTTTTTCATTTGGCAGGCTTTGAATGTAGTCATCCACGTAATGAGAATTTATTATGGCATCTACTGCTGCTGGCATGGATGACTCATACCGCTGCGCATTTCTGTTTTTAACAAACTGTGCTACGAAGGGCGAACACTTCGCACCAAATAAAAGTGACGTCATCGCGTATGTACGTACTGGATCAGCGGGGCTGTCCCTCCACAAGAACCTGAGAGCGTCTTGATCAGCCTGTAAAATACCAATTTTTAAAAACATATCCTGTATGTCACCTGTCACGGCCACGCGACCCTCCCTGAAACGAAGCATTATTCCGAATAGTGAGGTAAGTAGATCTGGTCCTTTTAACAAGTAATCGTTCAGGCATAAACCTTCAACTTCATTAGCGGCGTCAAACACTAGACGTAGTTTCCTTTTGTTCGGGTTATCAACGCCAAAATGTGGCAGGTGCCACGTCCTTTCAGTGCGTTGAGGGTCCTTTAGTTCCCTGGCAAAAGAATTACTTAACAAATGATCAATCCTTTCGGAATACCTATTAGCGTATCCTACATCCCTTTTCATTTTCCGTTCTACTCCTTCTAACCTTTTTAAAGCATTACGATAAGTATCGGGCATAGAACGAGTTGGATCACTCCAAGGCAAGCCGACGTACCATCTTCCGTCAACCAGCTGGACAGTGTGCTCGAGCTGCTCGACAGCGCGCGCATCATCTACATTTACCCTAGGCTTACCTGCTACTCCCATCGCCTCGAGCGTGAACGCCCGACGCACCTCCTCGTGAAGCGCCCGCAGCTCCCGTTCCTCAGGGCACGGCTCGGAGACGTGCAGAACAGCATGGACGGCATCCGGTTCCGGCGCACTAGCGCAGCCCGCGCCGCGCGTCCCCTTTTGTATGTTTACACTTCCGTGAATGCACCAACCTAACGGTGTGAGTGTTGCTGACGGCTCATGTGATTTACCTAATACTACACTTAGAGGTAACAATAGCTGGCAATTATCTTGCCCGATTAAGATCTCGGGCTTAGTATCGACATTACACAAATTATTTTTAATACTTTGCAAATGACTAAACGCGTCACGATTTACTGAAGACAACTTTTGTATTGGCAAATTTAATTCTTTGACACTACGGGCTCTTATACTATGCACCTTATTGTCTATACCAGAAAGACGCAAATCCAATACCGTCGAATCGTAAACAAGCTTGTTATCACTCCACGGACCGCACACATGCATCGATTCGCGGCGCCCGCGTAGGCCGGCCCGATCGGCTAGCTTTGCGCTTATTATTGTCACTGTAGACCCGTCATCGAGTAACGCACTTGTTTCGATATAACCACCTTCTTTAGTATACACACGTACCGGTACGACTTTTAATAGCACTTTGCATACACTCGCGTTTACATGCGTTACTGTCTCGATCGTAGACGTGATAGCCGGCTCACATTGCGACTGCTCGGTTGCTTCCTCGGTGTTATGTTTGTTTACGTAGTGCAGCAGGTAATGATGCGCGCGGCCACAGTTATCCTTATCGCAGGCCGGCGCCGGGCACGCGTCTCGCAAGTGTTTTGCTTCTAAACATTTAAAACAAATGCCGTTGCGTTTAACATATTGCCATCTCGCTTTGCATAACGTTTTCTTAAACTTCTTGCAATCTACGAGTTTATGTTTCGATGCACGACAGAATTTACACTGTGTATCTTCGTTTTGTTTCTCAGCTTGCAATAAAACAGTATGTGACCTTGAGTTACTGTTAACAATTTGCTTATGCTTATAGGTGTCTGTGCGTGCATTTAAAGTATAGATATTCGCCGTTGCGGATACTTTAATAGCCTCGGCGTTCAAGAACTCTGATAGTATTTCTAGCCGTGACTTATTAGGTTTTGTCTGGAGAATAGGAAAGCTGTAATCTGACCACTTTGAAAGGAGGACCGTCGGCATCTTTGCTAGGATTGTAGACACTAAAGTCGTACCTTGAATGTATTCTTCCTTGCCGATGGCTCGTACAGCCTCCACAAAATTCAGCACTTTCACGGAAAATGTCACTAAGTCCTTATGGTAATCTTGTGATAAGGATTGTATTTTCCTTAGGTCCTGGGTCAGGCGGGTTAGAATATGATCAGGGTCGCCGAAACGGAGCTCTAACGTGGACATTATGCGTTCAGGCGCAGTAGCACTAATAAACAAAGCTGACACGGCTTCTTTTGCTTGTCCGCGTAAACATTTTCTTAATCTCCATAGATTTTCCTTTAGCGTGAAATTGCACAATGTCGTTGATTCCTCGTAGGCTTGTTTGAAATGAAGCCAGTCTAACGGGTCACCGGAAAATTCTGGCAACTCTTTAGGGGTACTTAAGCGGCTCAACAATTTGGAGTCTGAGTTGACGTGAGTGGAAGGAGTACTTAGGTTCTTCAAGGCAGCAGCCAGCATCTGAATCGTGCCATTTAAAGTGCCAGTATTTGTCACCGGCGGGTGCTGGAAGTCTTTATTAGTTTCACTTTCGCGGACTTCCTGCTTCTCCAATTCCAGCTGGCTTTTCTCCATCCAGTTCTCGACGTCACGGCGTGCTTCCGATTCACTATTGTCATGTGGACTGTATATTTCTTCTTCCAGGTTAGCTAGGTCTGCTTCTAGCTGCTTTTCTATAAGTTGCATCTTAATCTCTGCTTTTCTCTTTTCAGCTTCCAGCATCAGATTTTTCCGCCGCGCTTCGATCGAAGCACACGATCGCTTCGAACAGATCGACGCCGCTTTGGAGGGTACTTTAGGGGGTGGACACGATTCCGCCCTGATGCTGCTGACCGGGCCAGGACTGAGTGCACGTGTCGCGGTCGTTGGGCCTTGATGAAGCCGATTTGGTCCGGTTTTGAAACTGCTTGACGGACCGGCTTTGACCTCACACGTAGCATTTTCTTCACAGAGGTTATCTATATCACGGCGGGTAGCTCTTCGCGTGTTCACCATCTTCACAGGCGTGTGGTGGAACATCAGATCCGGCTCGATGGACCAGCTGTAAACTATGGGTTGCTGATTGAAATGCTTCCACACGTTTAAAACGTTTATTTCGGCAAACACGTGTTTTTACAATTGCTCGATGCGACATGCGCTCGCGCCCGGTGATGCTTACAGACTACTCGCCGCTGGCGGCAATTACGGCGATGGCGGGGCGCGGCGTCCCGTTGACATTTTTATTCGGCCGTAGGTACACCAACATTTAATTAAAATGAGCCACCGTCAACAGGGAGGTTTAAGGATGTTATCCGATTTTGACCTTAGATCACGGTTGTGTTCCAATCCAAGAAATCGGAAGCACTCCTTAAGGTAGGAAGGAGTACGAGGATCATACAGCACGTTAAAAACAAGGGTTAGAACATGTTCCTCGCGACGCAACCTAATAGGAAGCCATTCAAGCCTGTGCCTGTATTCAGTATGTACACATGGTCGAACTTACGCAAACCGTAGATGAATCTGATGCAGAGATTTTGAAGACGTTGCAGTTTATTAAGTAAGTCCTCATTTAAGTCCACAAGGCAGACATCAGCATAATCCAAGATTGGTAGAAGGAGAGATTGCGCAAGTTCAACCTTGGTCTTCACAGGAAGCAAGTTCTTCCACCTCCTTAGCGACCCAGAGGCAGGAAACACTTTTCGACTCGTCTCTGATATTTGTGGAGACCAGGAGAGGGTGCTGTCGAAAAGTACTCCTAGGTTTTTTACCACGTTACTGTAGTTCAACGAGACACCGTTAAACATGAGCGTAGGGATAGACACTTTGTTCACCTTTGCAATTTGTTTAGATCCCCCGATGATGATAGCCTGTGACTTGTCAGGGTTGACCGTTAGACCATGGGCTCGACTCCAATCATGTATAATCCCAAGGTCAGCATTAAGCCTTGCAATCATACCCACAATATCATCAACTGAGGCTTGAGAATAGATTTGCAGGTCGTCAGCATACAGGTGGAACTGACATGTAAGGAGTGGAGTGAGGAAATTAATAAATATCGAGAAAAGGAAAGGAGAAAGGACACCACCCTGGGGCACACCTGCAGTGACATCGCTGGCACATGACAATTTGTCATTAGCACGGACATACTGCCGCCGCCCGACCAGGTAGCTACGAAACCACTCTAACACCGTATCTAATACTAGGAGAGATCTCAGCATTGCCAGAAGAATGTCGTAGTCAACTGTGTTGAAGACATTGGAGAAATCCAAAAGAACTAGCGCTGTCAACTGTTGCTTGGACATTCCTAAACGAATATCATCAGAAACTTTAGTTAGCGCGGTTGTCGTACTGTGCCCAGGGCGAAACCCGGATTGGAGAGGACTAAGGAAATTGTTAGAATTAACAGAGGCACTGACTTGTTGGAGGACAAGACGCTCTAGGATTTTTGAAAGAAAAGGAAGAATGGATATAGGCCTAAAATGAGAAGGTAAAGAAGGGTTCGAGGTTTTAGGGATAGGTACGACTACTGCCTGGCGCCAGCAGCTAGGGAAACTGCCAGTATCGAGCGAGAAGTTAAAAACATGGCAAAGGATAGGGACAAGAATTTCAAATCCTAACAGGATCATCCTCCGGCCAATCCCATCCATGCCTTCAGCATTAGATTTGACTGCCCGGATGTTATCTTCAACTTCACGCTCAGAGACAAGTCTAAAGGAAAAAGCAGGACGCTGTGAGTTAAGAGAGGAAGACAGTGATTGCAGTGAGCTTTGTTTCAAACTATGAGGAATGGAGGAAGGAGCAGAAAAGTGTCGGTTTAAGGAGTCTAGGTCAAGGTCATTGGGAACAGAGGTCTTAGACTTACCAATACCAAGAGTATTCAAGAATGACCATACCTTAGCAGGATCACTATTTGCAACAGAGGAATGTATGTGACGACGCTGCGCATCCCTACAAAGCCTACTACAACGATTACGTAGTCTCCTATACTAGGAACGATTTTTATTCGACGGATCCTTCCCAAACCGTGCCTTAGCAGCATTGCGCCTGGCCATAATGACTTTAATGTCATTACTTAGCCAGGGTGCGGGGAGATGCTTGAGCCGAACAGGTCGAAGTGGAGCATGGATGTCAAATATTTGGATTAAGTTAGAGTTGAAAATTTCCATCTTCAGGTCGATAGTTGGTGCATCAAACACCGCATCCCAGTCAATATTGCTAAGGTCAGACATAAAACAATTGGTGTCAACACCGTTGAAATTACGTTGCATGATCACTCGCGACTTACTTATCATTGAGGAGTTCCGGTTATTCATCAGTTACACTTCATCAAATGATACTTTCTGAATGCAAATACTTGACTTATTGCTGAAAATACCAAAATTGCTATAGGTATGCCTACAATATATGAGGAGTTCCCTAGTTCCCTCAATTCCTTAAGGATTCCATCATCAGAACTGGATTTTGATAAAAATGGGACTAATCTGGAAGTAAATGAAAAAAGAATTTTCCAAATCGGTGTATAAATGACGGAGTTATGAGGTAACAAACATTGAAAAAAAAATACAACCGAATTGAGAACCTCCTCCTTTTTTTGAAGTCGGTTAAAAATAATAAAGTATGGGGATGGAAAATAGCGAAGGATACGTTATTTTAAAGAATGGTTGGCAACCCTACCTACAAGGGATGTACTATTTCTTTCGTAAGAGGCCACGAGCCACGTTTCAGCACCATATGTCAAAATTGGGAGAACACACTTTTCGAACACCTGGCGCTTGAGGCATAAAGGAAATTTTCCTTTTAATATTCTGTCTAACTAGTTTACCAAATGCAGCTCACCCCAGCCGGTCTTATCATCCATCACTTAACATCAAGAAAAATGATCGCACTGCGCTACCAAAAAAAAGTCCCATATAAAAGCGTAATGCAACTCACATCGACAACTCGACGACTTTCATCATCTATATGGGCTGGAAATTCAGTATAAAGAGGTATTTGCAAACTTTGATTAGACATCGTAAATATGGATTTTTAACAAAATTACTGAAATTCTATGGATTATAATATCAAAGTAATAGGACGACGAAATAACAAAGAATAATTAATAGCGCGACTCACTCCATGAAGTCTCCGACGACGATGACGGTGGCCAAGACTATAAGCTCCATTACGCTTGAATGTAAAATGATTTATTTTATTTTATTTGGTAGTAACACAGCAATAATTTTGTGGGCTTTCGGAGATGTATTCGGCGGACGGCTGTGACGAGTATGTTGATTGTAAACTCACGAATCAGCCGTACGAATTATCTTGTAGATTTCGAATATCGATCAGACTCCATCTTCCGGAATTTTAGGTTGGGTAGGTACACGGCTTTGTTGTTTTAAATGGGTCACAGATTCGTTGTTCGTTGCTTTACGCACTGAACGGGAGGTAAGTTTGTACTGGATACAAAGATAATTTTACACTGAACGTAGAAGAAAGTTTACACTGGGCACTGTTTTCACTGGATATACTCGTAGTTATGTACATGTTTGATAAATTAAGTTCATTTTTGTAAGAGTTAAATTTCTAACAAAACCTACCTAGCATTTGAGAAAACATAAACTCTCTATTGTGATCCAGCAGTGAATGTAAACGTTGAACAATATTTGTATGTATTGTTTTCTAAAGTTTACGCAAACAATGCACATTCACGGCAGTAAACTTATGATTACAGAATCGTAGCGAAAACACACATACCGGGTAACGCATCACTTTAAACCACTAGAACTTAGGTATGCAAGGAAACCGTCACCGCGAAACTATCACTGAACTGATACAGATTGCACATAGTTATGAGACAGTTTATACAATGTCAAAAGTTGTTTTGTTTACAAAGTGGAGGAGAAATGAGCTGATGATGATGATGATGATGATGTTGTTTTAAAAGAGGAGCTCGATGGCGCAGTGGTTAACGCGCCCGGTCTGCGATTGCAGAGGTTACTTTCGCAAAGGCCGGTCATCGGATGGGTGACCAAAAATGTATCATCTCAAGGTCCTCCGTGCTTCGGAAGGCACGTAAACCCGTTGGTCCCGGTTGCATTAGCAGTCGTTAAAAACCACCAATCCGCACTGGGCCCGCGTAGTGGTTTATGGCCCGTTCTCCCTATCCATCCATAGGGCTCATGCCCCAACAGTGGGGACATAAAATGAGCTGATGATGATGATGATGATGTTTTAAAAACAGTACAAATAGAACAGTACAATGTATTTGTAATTTAGTTTAGTAGTATGGACATGATATTATTGTATGTATTGTGCAGCAACCGATATCGGAGAGCAGCGACGGAATTATTATTTAAGTATCATATCGGAAATTATTTATTAAGTAATTGTTACAATTTATATAAGTTGACGATAAGGTGTTACAGTATTACATTTTCATATCCCATACAAAGTTAGAAGTAAAAAAAGATTTAAACCAATTATGAATTAAATTTCTGTATACTCTTATATACTTATTACTTATATACTTATTACTTATTGTAAACAAAGTTTTATAACGAGAATTAACACAATCTACTTAGTATAAGTATCATGGGAATACCTTGCTCAATGAGTCAGCCCGTGACCACGGTCCGTGCAACACGGTCGAAACATCCGTTATAAAGGTATACCTATAATATCTATATTGAAATAGTATGCATTATTCTGTAGTAGAACTTTGTTTAATACTTTATGAGCGTTTATGTTGCACTAGCGCCGTCAATGAAAAAAATAACATATCTATTAATTAGAGATATAAAATCAAATTAGGCTCAACAAACTATTTGAATGAAGTAATTTAGCATTTTTTCGTCACCTAATGAACATCTGACATGTTATGGTTTACTTAAATACGGCGTTGTAGTTGCAAGTGGCTGGTTTTTAGCGGCGTAAACGCTCTTAACAAAACACAGAGATCTTCAACAGAATTGATGCCATTTAAGGTTCAATATGGATAGTTTCAACGTAACAAAATAAAATTACAAGTTAATCACATTACTCACCTCTTTCAGACTCTGACAGCGTATCAGAAACGCCTCGCGCGGTGCCACAGCGGACGCCGTCCGTAATATCGGCGGCGTACGGAGGTTCGCCGCGAGCGCGCCCGAGGCAACACAATTTTGTCGCCAAGAACTTTTATAAGCGGGAGACGTGCGGCCCTTGTGGGAAGACGTGAGTAATGAATTAGAGGAAAAGTTTTTGTATGAAATTGTATAGGAAATGTATTCGATCTTTGATAATAACTAAAATATCTTAAATATTAGAAATGCATTTATAAAAGGTTTTTATAGCTTATTGTTTTAAAATACAATAAGGTTCTAATGTAAAAAGTATTTATTCAATTGGTGTGTTCTTTCCGCTTCCGGGCGTAAAGAAGGGACGCCAATCTGGGTCTATGGTAAGACGGATTGGCGGGCTTTAACAAATAGAAAGGATAGAAAATGTGAATATAGGATAAATTAAAGATGGATAAGGATAAGAATATGGATAAAATATGTAAGGAAATGCTGAAATACTGACTTTATGGAATAAATTATTAAAAGGAAGTTTTGTCTTTTGAATTGTTGACTGTCGCCAACAGTTCAGAAGTGGGATCTTAAGGATAAAAACAAAAAAAGTCCTCTCACGCCTACAAAATGTAAGTAATGTGCAACCCCGTAGCTTACAAACGTAATTAACATAATATAGAATTAATTACCTATGACCTGAAACTCAAAAGAACATAATCGCAAATGCAAAATGGTGGGGCATTACCAAACTAAAATATTGAATTATCTAATAGAATTGAGAATGGAATTAAAAAGAAATTGGAATACTCTGCTTTCTATTCAAATAATTGCATCTTTTGTCCTTTTGCTTAAAATACTTGCATACAAGTGTGATCAGAGTAAAGACTTCTCTGTAGCGGCTAGGTACTTTTTGTCATTTTGTTTTTTTTATGTAATAATTATTTGTTGTTGTTTTATTGTTATTATTTATAATTTTAAGAGGCAACTACAAATCGATTGCATAAAAGCAATGTAGTTTGCAGCATGCAGAATATATATTGCACAATTTTCTTTTTTATTAACTTACTACAAGAATTGAACGGAGACTATGAAGGTTTCTTACAAAACAGTAAAATTGCTCCAAGGAACTCAACAATTAAGTCACCATTGTTTCGTTTTACCCAGTATACCTTTTTTTGGCTAATAATGAACTCTTACATGAAATGTGTTAACAAAGTGCCATGAAGTACAAATATTAGTAAATGGAAATAATGCACAATATAACCGTTTTACACTACAATAAAACGATTATTATGAGCCGAGAGAAAACACAGCGTCGCTTATGAAGAAGCAGTATGTACTCACCCTATTTCCATCACTTTACTTAC
Organism: Eudonia mercurella; assembly: GCA_963082485.1. NCBI lineage: Eukaryota > Metazoa > Arthropoda > Insecta > Lepidoptera > Crambidae > Eudonia > Eudonia mercurella. The sequence goes on along the minus strand of CAUJAO010000007.1, from coordinate 53,571 downwards.
GCTTTTTTAGTGTTTCTATGACTGATTTCTGAACGTAGATCCATCTGTCAAAAACCTGTCACCTGAAGGCGCGGATCGCGCGAAGTTGTCATTGTAGTCTTCACCAGGAAGAACTTCCCGGCGACGCTGTGTTTTCTCTCGGCTCATAATAATCGTTTTATTGTAGTGTAAAACGGTTATATTATGAGCCTGTCGAAAACACAGCGTCGCTTATGAAGACGTGTTTGTTATCTGCTGGTGACTAAAATAATACACGCAATGTTGAGAATTAGAATTATATAACACTGTAATAATACCTCTAAGGTCTTTAAAAAAATGTGATAAGAAGTAACATCTGATATGTCCTTAAAATTATTAAAATCGAATACAATCAATGATAACATCAACAGACATTAAATCTCTTATTAAACAAAACAAGTGAAAAATAAAAAATAAAAATAACTAAAAATAGCAATCTTCTTGCTAAATAAAACAGTTTTGTACTAATTGTATAAGTAAATAGTTAGACAATCTTAAATACTTGAAAAATTATTAAATAAGTTGTAATTATTAAGGTCGCGTGCCTGTGTGTCGATCTCTCGGCAGTAATATTTCTTAAATGTATTCTCACACCTCCAATTGCCTCTTTCAAGTATCTCCTCTATTGGGCGATTCTCTAACCATGCAAGTGAAGCAACAGCTGGACGGCAACTGCCCGGAGAAGCGTCAATCCCTGCATCTCTTAGTACTGATCTAATCCAACCACCAATTATGGTTTTGGAAGCAGCTTTGACCTCTCCACGTACTGTTAAGAATAAAGATCTAATTTCTTTGTTCTCCTCTCTTCTACTGTTACTCTGTTGTAGATAACGACGAATCCACGTAACGGGACAAATACCTTTAAGCTTATGTTTCTTAAGCTCCCATCCTGACTGTCTCTTTGACCCCCTATCAGTCTTAGATCCATATGAGGGCCATAGTCTGATGCTCTCACCCCTGTCCTGATATTGAGAGTCTGAGAGCTCCAGCAAGGTGAGGTCATGTAGTCTCCTACCAGAGGCCAGCAGTAGTATTGTAGCAGTTCTACGAGCTGCCTCAAAGAGTGAATTATTACCAGGATTGTTAATTAACCAGTCAAAAACCTGTCTTGGATCCCAAATAGGGCACTTATGTGAAACTGGTTTAGCATTCTGAATCGCTCTTAAAACACTCTTAACTAAAAAATGGGAAAATACTCTGTCATCCTGGCCACAATATGTCGAGATAGCTGATTTATGAAGAAGCATGGTCTTATATGAAAGTCCTTCGGATAAAAAGGTATTTGCAAGAAATTTTGCCACATTCTCTGGCCTCGGGGATTTGGCATCTAAGTTATTCATTGAGCACCATAAAACCCATCTGTTTAACGCTGGGAGATATGTATTAATTGTTGACTGTCTCCAACATCCCCGCAGTAGAGATTTCTGTTCTTCAGTCCAATCAACTATTTTTTGGCCCCACCCCCAACTTTCCAAACTTGTAAAGTTAGTTGATCTAGACAAGGTGGAGGAAGGCCGGTCGTGAGATCTGTCAGAACCTCCTGAAGGTCTGTAATTGTCTGTGGGGGATCCTGTACTCTGGACTCCAGATCTGCTCTCCAGAATGGGCGCTCCCAATCCGGCGCTACCAGCAAATATGTTCCCCGAGCCCTGTTGAGATGAGCCAGGACACGTGGTATTAAACTGGGAGGTGGAAATATCCAAGCCAGGTGATAATCCCAGTCTCGACTGAAAGCGTCTATAAATTCTGCCCCACGATCTCTTGTGTCTAAGGCGACATACCTTGGTACCACGGCAGAGCGCTCTGAGGCAAACAGGTCTATGTTTGGAGTTCCCCATAAGCAGAAGATCTTCTTGGCTGCAGTTTGTGAAAGATGCCACTCTGGTATCGGTCGCCTCCGCGACAACCGGTCTGCAATTAAATTGTACCTTCCCGGAAGGTACTGAGCAGATAAGGTTATGTTCCACTGGTCTAGGAGAACTAAGAGCTGAAAAGTCAGTGCCAGAAGTCCTATCGACCGAGTTCCCCCCTCCTTGCGTATATACGCGATGAGGGTACGGTTGTCTGACTGTAGAAGGACATGGGAGTCTCTGATTCTGTGTGCCTGACTTTTTATCGCATAAAGGACTGCAAACATCTCCTTCTTGTTGCTGTGCCAGCTCCGTTGATGTCTCTTCCAAGTGCCTGCCATGGGGATTTGATCCAATTGAGCTCCCCAACCAATGTCTGAAGCATCTGTGCTTAGAAAATGGCGAACCTTGGGCAGATATATTGGAACAGCAGCTGTGTCTATGGCTCCGAGCCACCATTGCATCGCTGTCAGAGACATATTGGATAAGTGAACAACCCTCCGAGGGTCGTTTTGAAATTGCCGAACTAACATCTGCATGTGGCGGCAATGAAGACGACCTCTGGCGACCACCATGCATGCAAAATTTAAGAGGCCTAAAAGCTGTTGTAATTGACGTAGCCTGCAAGCGCCCTGACTTGTCATTTTGACTAAGGCCTTTGTCACATCCAGACGCTTTTTTGGTGGTAAGCACATGAGGTTTTGGTGCGTCCTCCACTCGATCCCTAAAAACTCTATGACCTGGGTAGGTGCTAGTATCGACTTTTTGAAGTTGACTTGCCAACCCAGTGCTCTCAGGAGCTCCACAGCCTCCGCGGCCTGGAGGGTCAGTAAAGACCTGTCCTGATGAGCTAGGAGAAAGTCGTCTAAGTACACTAGAACTCGACATCCTCGCTTGCGCAGGGTCTCCGCGACCCAGCAAGTGATTGCGGCGAATAATCGCGGGGCTGATGAAAGGCCAAAGGGTAGGCAAGTCATCTGCAAGATCTGACCTAAATAACTGACCCGTAAAAAGGGCCTGTGAGAAGGGGCTATTGGGACGTGGAAATATGCTTGGGATAAGTCGATTTTGATAAGCCAGTCGTCTCGCTGTAAAAAATCTGGAACGGATGCTTGTGAGATCAGATGAAAAGGTTTGTTTGCCACAAACCTGTTGAGCCCTCTCAAATCTATTATGGGTCTCACTCCTCCATCGCTCTTTCTCACGAGAAACATCCTCGAGAAGTAGCTGGGTGTCGCATCTGTTGGGGTCTCTACGATGTTTAGTTTTTTTAATTCTAGAATCTGATTTGTCATTTGGGGAGATGGTTTGGTGGCATACCTCTGGATAACACTTATTGATGGATACACTAGGGGAGGTTTCTTTATAAATGGTATTCGAGATGCTGTTATAGCTTTCATAACAAATTGGTTGGCTCCGAGCTCTCTCCATATTGTCTGATAGTCCGCTAAGCATCCCCCCTTGAAATTCATCTGATAGTCATCTGGTCTGATCCTTTGCAGTTCCCTCTTGACGGGAACGAAAGGAAGATTTCTTCGACTGACCCTTACCCTTCTTATCGTTAAATTTCTGATTTCTAGAAGAATGTTTAAATTTCTTTGGATGATAAGCAGAGGTTGATGGGCCAGGCTCCCCCTGCTTTCTTTTTAAGGAAAATCTGGGTTCTCTAGGTAGCGAAGGACTGAGCCATGACTGAGGTCCACCAAGTGACTGAATTAAGGGTAACAACCTTTCTCTATCAAAAAGATGTTCGACACTGGGTGGAATGTTACGAAGAGCTGATTGTATTGGTTTATTTGAGATCTCCTTCAAAATTCTCTCCCGTCTTATCTCAACACACTCAGCCCTTTTGCCACAAATAATCTGAAGTGTCTCCTCAATATTTTTGTATGTATCGGAACTATTGCTAAAACTTGTTGATATTTTTTCAAATAAATTCTGAGGATTGAGCTCCTGGGGTGTTTGACAAGCCCAGTCAACTATGTTCTGTAAACCAGCTCGTAATAACTCTCTTTGCTCTAAAACAGCATTTGACAATGCAGCTACTACAGCCTCAGTTCCCGCTAAAAAATCTTTGTCCTTATTTAGATGACAAAGTTCATCATTTATCTTCAACTCTACGAAAGCGGGTGTTGCTGCAAATGTTTGTAACGCCTTGGAATACCTTATATGCTTCCAAAGTGGGTCTCCAAAATGCTGTAGCTCTCTAAGCTGCGAAACTCTGTCGGCTGACGCAGCCCTAATCACCTTTGACTTATTATAATCTGTCTCGATTTTACCCAACTCTAACACCCTTCTGTTGTCATTAGGGTTAGTGATAAATTCTGTAGAAGCGTTATCATTTGCAATATTCTGCGGTGTATCTGAATATTGACGTTCGATTTGATACGAGCCGCCGAGACTCTGCATATACAAATTGGAAAGATAACTCACCTGAGTCATCAGTGTATCAATCCGCGGATCGGATGATCGGCAGTGTTTCTTCTTATGAGCCGGTCGCTCACTCTCCGAGGATGAAGAGGAAGAGCCTGAACTCGATGAGTTGTTTACGGCGGGACCGGCGGTATGTTTACCGGCACTACCTACCTCACTATCACCGACGTTTGGAGCCGCGTATAATACGGCGTCCTCACTCATTATGTTACGTTATTACGATAGTATAAGATACACTGCACTCTTTGAACACTTTTTCGTTGTATTTAACACTTCTATAACTTTTATTTGGCTAAATAAAAGTTCGAACAAATAGTAATGGCGGCGAGTAACACACGCAATGACAACTTCGCGCGATCCGCGCCTTCAGGTGACAGGTTTTTGACAGATGGATCTACGTTCAGAAATCAGTCATAGAAACACTAAAAAAGCGTAAGTAAAGTGATGGAAATAGGGTGAGTACATACTGCTTCTTCATAAGCGACGCTGTGTTTTCGACAGGCTCATAATAAGAGAATTCAACAATACAAGAGTACCTAATGTTAAGGAAATAAAATAGTAAACAATCAACTTCATAAAATTTATTCATGATAAAGGCAGCATACAATAGTCAATTAATTTAAAATGTAATATTGAAAGTCAGTAAAATGAAATTTTGTATATAACTGTCCCACTGCTGGGCAAACGCTTCCATCATTGAAATCAATCAGTCATCACTACAATAATTATTTATGGGTACCTAATGGCATAATTACCACTATGCTTGTCAACTATATGATAAACTTTTATTGAGAATTTGAGACTAGCATTAGACGCCGATGATAATGGTGTGGTTCTAATCTAATCATTTTCCAGTCTTAATATGATTTTGCAACCACCATTTTATTGTGTTGATTATATTTGTTTCGTCATATGTTTTGACTCGCTTGATATTGCCGAGTGTCTTTTGTGCCATACATGAATTCACTGTTCGTTTCGGTTTGGGCACTTTGTGTAAAACTTCTTCGAAACGAGAGGTTAGACTTCACAAAACAAATTTAGGATGATGGAATCACTGAAACAAAGGTTTACAGGTAAAATTAACTAAATCAACAAAAATACAACGCATTCAAAAAAATAAACAGAAGGATATACTTTTAAAAATAGTTCTTGATGTGACCAACAAAGGGACCTAGGCACATACAGCCTTATGGGTAGTTCATTCCATGATGACTTTGGTTGAATTTACTTATTTACATATGTAATTGTAATGGATGATTTAGATGGATATAATGGATTGATGAAGTTGATGTTAAGCGCATGTCGGCGCGGCGCTTGTGTTCATTCAGTTATAATAGTAAGATCTTTAACTTTGGTTTATGGGTTGGGTTGGGATGTGTACCTAAGAATTTCTAAAGACATTTGCTGGATATAGTTAAATGACCTAATTTTGGTTTATGGGTTGGTATGTGTACCTAAGAATTTCTAAAGAAATTTGCTGGATATAGTGATAGATAGTGATGGTGATGATATAGAAATGACTGACATTTTAATCTTTAACAAACAAAACTCATGGCTTAATGAACACCTTTTAGTTTATAATAATATAAAATTACTTGAAACTGACTTTAATGCTAAACGGGATTCCGTTAATTAAGATAAAATATTATTAATAAAATGCACCCTAAGTCAAGAAATCAGGGCTCTTCTATCACTGAACGGTCACCCATACAAATGCTGATTGACCCATACAACATTTGGAATGTTGCTAAGCTTTATGATCGGGTAGAACTGTAGAACAGTAAGGTCAAATTAGCCCTATGGGTGCTACACCAGATAATTTGGATTTGTGGATTTGTTTTTTTTCTGTGCAATTGGAACCTAAGCTTTGTTTTTTTTTGTATGAGTTCCAGAGACATGGATGAGGAAAATACCTGAAGCCAACAGTCAAGGATGGATAGTATATTTGATTATTATTTAATTGCACATTACCCAAGGTCAAGGGTTAATGATGGATAGTGCACAAGGGCAAGGGTCAAATAATACATAGTACCCGAGATCAAGAATGGATAGTACCCAAAGTCAATTGTCAATGAGGGATGGTTGATGGATGGTATTCGAGGTAAGGGACCAGTATAAAGGATACCCGTGGTCAAGGGTCAAGTATTAAGGATACACGTGGTCAAGGGTCAAGTATTAAGGATACCCAGGGTCAAGTATTAAGGATACCCGAGGTCAAGGGTCAAGTATTAAAGATGAATAGTACCTGAGATCAAGAATTTAAGATGGATAGTACAGAACATGGATATGGAAGACTCGGATTAAAGAACAGAACAAAAATGGAACACCGTTGTCAGAGGGATCTGATGAAGAAGACGGACGTCAGTTTTATTGGCGCTGATTAAGGCGTAGGCATATATTATGAAGGTACTAGTACTTCTTCGGAATCTTTAGGTAAGTCTGTTAAAGCTCATACAAGGTTAAAGCGGAATAGAACTTCAGCAAAAGCGACTAATGCCATTTTAGACAAGTTCTTTTTCATCAGTTTGTAGCCGCGCACACATGACAGTCGAAGATCGTATTTGAAACGTAGCTCTGAAAAGAGCTAAGTATGAAACAGTTGAATGTTGTGAATGATGTTGAAAACATGTCTTTTATGTTTTGTAGGTGTAAATGGGTGTAAGTAAGGCAATACAGATCGACTTCAGTGTCGGAGATGGTAATTTTCTTGATTGAGATGAAAACTATAATTGCAATGAGATGGAAGTTATAGATTCTTTCCCAAAGGGTTGATTTCATTATAGATAGTTGGACTGAAAAAAATATTAAAAGAAAAGCTCCTGTATTTCCATGTTGTGTAGACTACGCTGAGCTCCTCTCAGAGATGCTGTGTAAATTAAAGTGTCCGATACGGTGAGGCCTTAGAATATTATTATTACAGGAAAACCAATATTTTAAACCTCTATAACTAAGTGGTAGATAGAGTGGTAACATGAGCCGAGCCTGCTTACGACGGTATTGATGATTGTGCATTGTGTACTTCATTTGCATTTGACGCCTTTGAGAGCCGATTCTATTATTGTTGTTTTTTTTTTAATTGTGTTTAGAACGGACACCCCAGTTTAGGATGCGATGAGTGGCGATGAGCCGTTGATTCGGTGTACAATCTTTGATAAAGTGGGTCATCAGATTACATCAGGCGTCGGATTTCTTTAAAAAGGTACAACTAGAAAAACTAATAATGAAGGCCGCCTCTTTGCATGTTCTTTCTTTGTTGATCAAGAAAATACATTAAGGGACATAAAAAAAAAATGTAAACACTTATTTGTGAATAAATGCAAGAACACTAACATCAAAACTAGGCTGGGCCTGTGTTCTAGATGCTAGGTCTCTTCCTATGACATTGCTAAATATGCTGGCATAAATCAATTGTTGGTAGCGTTATTGTGTTCCGGCAGATAGTCAGTATTTGAGGACTCCCGCCTTCGGCCTTATCAAAGCCAAGAGCATGCCGAAAATATTTAAGAAAGAATAAAAATTAACGAACGATGACAAACAGATTTGTGAATTAATCGCTGAAGGTAATGATAAATATGATGAACGTAAAGGTAAATATTATTCCATTACCGTTACCGGATCTAAGTATGTGTTTACGATGTGGGTTATATGTTGCGGTGCATTGGTATAGATATCTGGTTGACATTTTGGACCGATAGATTACTTACTATAGATATTCTGAATATTAAAGAAGCAGTTGATTTGTTGAGTAATAAAATAATTTGGCGGTCTTATCGCTTTAAAGCGATTTTTAGATAACCGGTCGGGTGGAGGGAGCTAATAGGCTGGACGCAAAATATTGAAATGTAGGTACTGGAAGGTAATGTATCTTTTACCATATTATAAAACAAGGTCGCTCCCGCTGTCTGTACGCTTAAATCTATTAATATATACAACGGATTTTATTGCAGTTATCAAAAATAGATAGAATGATCAATTAATTTGAAGGAAGGTTTATATGTATAATACAGACATAATAATTTAATAAAGTTTAGACAGGACAATGTCTGACGAGTCAGCAAGTTTTATTATATAAATAAAAGCCTGGTAGGGAGGTAGGTAACGGCGTGTGTGGTAGTTTTGCAGCAGAACATAGTTAAGCGGACAGGTGGAGTTATTACACGAACTCCTTAGATGTGTGAATGGATTGCGCACGCCTGATACAGCTTGCACGGTGAGGAAACAATCATAAAACGTGCTGTGTGGAAAGGTTCTAGGGCTTAAGATTTCTAATGACCGTATTAAGCAAACATTTGAGCAACAAAGAAGGCTGAAAGTGATAGGTGTGATTTAACCATATGTTGAAAAGATGGGAGAGTGAATGAATTTTCCGGTGAAGACAAATATGAAGCCACTTGAGTTTTGAGCGGTGCTCGGAAATATAGTCTATTTATTGATATATTTGCGTAAGCCGAGTATGTTTAACCATATGTTGAAAAGATGGGAGAGTGAATGAATTTTCCGGTGAAGACAAATAGGAAGCCACTTGAGTTTTGAGCGGTGCTCGGAAATATAGTCTATTTATTGATATATTTGCGTAAGCCGTGTATGAGCCGAGGGCAGATTTTTTTTTAAAGACGCTTAACTTTGTTAATCTGGTCCTCTGTAAGATCAATATGGCGGGCGTAAGTGTCATCTGGAATTCTGGAGCTGGAGGCAGCGGAGATGCACTAGCGCAATTTCACTGACAGTAGGTGGTAATTTCCGCAGCGTATGGGATGCGGTTTGCAGGTGACAGTTGCGGTCCCTAACCCAAGCAACTGTCAATAATCACACTCAAATTCGTGACAGATTGACTGAAAGGGGTGTTCACACACCATTAAGGTTAACTGCGTTGAAGGCATAGTTCCGGTTAGCACTGCTGAGTAGCCGTTTCACATTCCAAGCCAGTCATGTCATGTCAAGCCATATCGCCAGTGATAATAACGAGAGTAGTGACCGAGATGAGGCCCGGACGGAGACCAGATTGGAATGGGTTAGAGAGATTATGACGACAAGGAAACTTATTGCTTTGGTTTTAAATAAACTCGAGGTCTTCGAATAGGAAGGGAAGAGTGGAAATAGGTCGGTATTCAGGAATTATTCAGGAGGATCAAGTGATTTAGGATTATTATTATTTTGATAGAGGAATTATTTGAGTGTCTTTCAGAGAGGATTGAAAGACATAATTAGAGATGGAACTGTTAAAAAGAAACGTTAGGACTGAATGGATGACGTCAAGGATCGGTACTTGCATGGTGCGGCTCATATTGTCATTGTCCGCCGCATTGAATGTTGTTGATATCAAGCTCTTCTTGATGTCGCAATCCGATGGTTAGTTAAATGCAATTTTTTTTTTAATGTCTTATGTATGTCAAGTAATTGCTTGTTGTTGCCTGTTTCATAAAGTAAAATATCACTGCTGATGTTGAGGGTTTTGAGTGCTACAGAGTGTCGACTCGTATTAACACCGATAGGGGCTAGCTTTCAAATTAAAAGTTTAAAGACTTTGTTGCTTGGTGTGGGTGATTGACCGCATGATTGACCTTCAATAGAATTGAATAAGGGTTGGCATTTATTAAATACTCCAAGGATAATTGAAGTTTTTCATGGTATCTTACCACGGTCGGTTTATTGAAGATACTTCTTTGTTACACAATAACGGTTGCTGATAAGGTGGGCGAACCGAAGCACTGGATAAGATTATATAAAACTTGGATGAGCTTTGACTAAGACTTTGAAATTACCTGGTTCTAGCAATGATGAGTTTTCGAATATGCTGATTTAATGATGATGGAGAACATATTGATAATGAGGATACCGATATGGTAGTGATATGATCGAGCATTCGGATAAGGTTAATAATATTGATGACATGTGTAACAATATTCAGGATATTTTATGTATAGTAATGAAGTTGCAATTGTAAAGACTTTGAAATAACATGATTCTATTAATTATGAGTTTAATAAAGATACTAATGTTAGGATAAAGATAGTGAACGAACTGATAATGGCTAACAATATTCGTAATGTATGAAATCTGATCAGGACATTTTATGAAAATGTATAAACCTGTAATGGTAAAGACTTCGAAGTTGGCTGGCTCTAATGATGATGAGGTTATTGAAGATACTAAGTTATGATTATCATAGTAAACATACAAATGCGGATAACAATACCGATATCGTTATTATGCGTAAATAATATTGTATGTATAAATTGTTTTGTAATGATTAAGAAGTTATGAACTTTGATTATTTACCTATTTCTTATGTTGGAAGTGCAAATTGTTTTATAATGATTTGGATATTATGAAGTGTTTTTTTTTAAATTCTTAACTATTTATTACGTTGGAAGTGTGAATTATTTTATAATGATTTAGATATTATGAAATGCTTTATTTGATTATTTACCTATTTTGTACGTTGAAAGTGTAAATTCTTTATAATGATTTAAATATTATGAATTATTTCTTTGAGTCTTTCTTGTTTCTTACGCTGGAAGTGTTAATTGTTTTGTAATGATTTAGAAATTATGAATTGTTTTCTTTGATTCTTGGCCTATTTCTTGCGTTGGAAGTGGTGATTTGGAAGTTACGCATTGTTCTTTTTATAGACCTGGTTTAAACATTTTAAAACCTGATTTAATAACAGAGTAATCTCTGTTTGCATTTGGTTTTTAGATATAACATGGCTGTGTGGACGGCCAGATGTGGAGCCACAATTTTATTTTACAAAAGTAAAGTAATTCTTGTGTATCTTATAATATTTTAAACCTTTGACTTCCTTTGTATATTGGTTAATAATGTGTTATGGTCATAGATTTAGTATACGTTGTTATGGTACATGTACTTTGATTAATTGTATTGGTATACTTTTAAATGCGTTTGAATCGCGAAGGGACTCGCGCTAAACAGGATGGCCGAGCTGTTAGCTTAAGTTATTATTCCAGGCTTGATTATCGATGCTAAGATATAAATGTATTCGATCTTTGATAATAACTAAAATATCTTAAATATTAGAAATGCATTTATAAAAGGTTTTTATAGCTTATTGTTTTAAAATACAATAAGGTTCTAAGGTAAAAAGTATTTATTCAATTGGTGTGTTCTTTCCGCTTCCGGGCGTAAAGAAGGGACGCCAATCTGGGTCTACGGTAAGACGGATTGGCGGGCTTTGACAAATAGAAAGGATAGAAAATGTGAATATAGGATAAATTAAAGATGGATAAGGATAAGAATATGGATAAAATATGTAAGGAAATGCTGAAATACTGACTTTATGGAATAAATTATTAAAAGGAAGTTTTGTCTTTTGAATTGTTGACTGTCGCCAACATTATGTATATTTTGTTGTTTATATTGTTATTTATGAACATCACTCGCCTAGTCCCCGACTAGTATAGTTTGGTCACTTTGATTAGTGAAACATTTATTATGTGTAACTTTTATTATTAGTAATCTGACTTTGTAGAAATGAAATAAAATCATCTATCCTTAATGATTATTTTATTTAATAAACGTTTCGGTCGCACTCTTTAATAAAGTAATAAAATATAATGTTATTATAACAAAAAGAAACTATTGTAATTAAAGCTAATAAAAACTCATAAGTCGCTGTGGTACGACGTCATCGCCTCCGTAGATGATTCCATAGGGTCGTAAGTGGTATATTAAATAATCCGCCACATACATCTCCTTTGGTCTCATGTAGTGGAATGTTATGGCAAAATCGGAACAGCAGTCCAGGCCCTGAATAAAAGAAGATCTAGTTGAACGTTTGAGACTCAAGATTGAAACTCAATATAATAATATGCCAATTAGGTCACCCGGCATCGCGAAAGATAGGCTTGCAAGCGAACAAGCTAGCTACTCGTATACTAACCTCATCCGTTTTGTAGTATATGTATTTCCAATACCAAAAAGTGGGATCGTTTCCTGGGAACAGATGGTCCTCCGGCATGAATGGGAAGAACCGACCTCGGCCCATCTCGTCGCGAGAGTCCATCGCTTTCACGCCGACGTGTTCCAAACAGGTACCTAAGAATAAAAACATAAACAAACGGCTGCACATCACCCAACCTATACAAAACTGTCAAAGGACATTGCCAAGGTTTACACCAAGTGCTGCCTAGGAATGTGAGTTAGTCCAGTGGTACTGTAGCATTAAGATGAACTATAAAAAAACGTTAAAATAAAAATTTGCCCCAGGAAAAATAAAGAAATTCCAGTTTTTGTGATAATGAATAATAATCTTCCATTAAACAACGTTTTAGAGATTTTTTTTCTCAAAAATGTATTTCAGTTCCTCTAACATATCGTACCGTATCACATCGTATCGTTCAATTTCTTTTTCCAGTTTTCCTAACCTATTATTTATTTACAAACACCTAATAAACTACATCTAATACACTACCTATATAAATTAAACTATGTACACACAATTATCTACACCAAAATTATAAAAAAATAGACGTCCTGAAAAATGTTTGGACGATTTAAAAGCACTTTTCTAAAGTTTATTTTAAAAAAATATGACTTTGACTTTGCTATTGATACCTAATGATTATGTACTACAACATCAAAATACAATTAATACAACTGTTTAATGGTTGATTTTGTACATTTGTTGTTGTTCATTTTTTCCAATAAGAATATTTAAGGCGAAGGGTAAGGCACACTAGCGCCGCTAATGGATTTAATTTGATAACTGCTAAACTGGATTTTTTTTCAAACATTGCGGACCTTCCGACACTAGGCAAACATCTATCTATATCAGCCTTTGGGTTCGTCTTCGAACATAGGCCTCCTCTTCGTCTTTCTAGCGTTCTCTGTTACCAGCCACCTGCATCCAGTTAACTCCGGCTTGTTGCCGGATGTCGTCCGTCCATCTTTTAGGCGGTCTTCCCCTGCCGAGGGTGTCATTGCGGGGTCTCCACTCTAAAGTTCTTCTAACCCAGCGATCGTGGTTCATCCGTGCAATGTGTCCCGCCCATCTCCACTTACGGCTCTCAATCTCCTCCACCACATCGCAGAACCGTGTCTTTTCTCTGATCCACTTGTTTCTCCTATGGTCTTGAAGAGAAATGCCAAGCATCTGTCGTTCCATTGCTCGCTGTGCAACTCGGAGTCTTTCAGCAGACCTTTCTGTCAACGTCGTGGTTTCCATCCCATACAGGAAGACCGGCAGAACACACTGGTTAAACACCTTGCTCTTTAGGTGTTGAGGTATCTTTTTGGACCGTAGAATATGACTATTGGCGCCGAATGCTGCCCAGGCTTGCTCAATGCGCCTACCTATTTCCGCGATCTGATCTTCGGACCCGAAGGTAATTTTGTGGCCAAGATAGATATAATGATCGACCAACTCTACAGGTAGAACGAGATTTTTCACATTGTCGATGTTCGTCATGGTTTTGGTTTTTGACAAATTCATTTTGAAACCCACTTTTGCTGATTCCCGTTGTAATTGATCGACCATATCAATCATATCTTCGATGTTGTCGCTGATCAGTGCGATATCATCAGCGAATCGCAGATTGTTTAGCCTTTCCCCATCGACTATTACACCCTTAGTTGTCCAGTCTAGTGCCTTAAAGATGTTCTCAAGGGCAGCGTTGAACAATTTAGGTGATATGGTATCACCCTGGCGAACTCCTCTCTCCAGTCTAAAAGCCTTTGTTAGTTTGTGAAGGCGTATCGAAGATGTTCCAGACAGCTGTAGATGTTTAATGAGCTGGATATATCTTTCATCGACTCTACTGTCCGCCAAGGCCTTCTCTACTGCCCAGGCTTCTACTGAATCGAACGCTTTCTCATAGTTCGGCAAACATCTATTATTTAATAATTGTGCACTACTTTTAGGTTTGTTTTTGTATTCATTCGCTAACACCAACAGTGGCCATTGTTTGTGAATAAATGCGATAGCCCGTTTTGTGAATAAACCACACAACAAAAAGTAGTGCACAATTATTAAATAAATACTATGGATGCTTTCCTGTTGTCGGACGGTACTTACCTCACTCACCGATGGGTGGAGGCAGTCGAGAGGAAAGGGGAGGCACTGGCAGTTAGCTTGGACATAGCGAAAGCCTTCGACAGGGTATAGCACAGGGCTCTTCTCGCTAAACTTCCATCATACGGGCTTCCTGAAAAATTGTGCTCGTGGGTCGCCAGCTTTCTTTCTGGGCGTAGCATCAAGGTCGTAGTCGACACAAGCCCGTGAGTGCTGGAGTCCCGCAGGGGTGTGTGTTGTCCCCTACTCTGTTTCTTCTGCATATCAATGACATGTTGCATAACAACAGCATTCATTGCTATGCGGATGACAGTACTGGGGACACGCTCTATACCGGACGAGCTAATATTTCTCTGGAAAGCGTCATCAAGCGATCGCAAAACAGTAAGTTCCGACTTACTGGTTTGCGAAGCAGATGATCAGCAGATGATCGTTACATCCATATAACGATCATCTGCTGCTGATGTAGCCCTAGGTCTGCCCGTACCTGGACGGCGATCGAATGCTCCAGTCTCTAAAAATCGTCTGTAAACTCGTTGCACCGAACATCTGCTGATTCAAAGTCTTCGAGCGGCCTCACGTTGGCTAAGGCCTGCTTGAAGTAGTGCTACAGCTTAAGCTGCCTGCTGCAAAAATATACGCGTCGAAGCAAGGATAAACAAAAACTAAAGAAATGATAGGCAATATCCGACTACCCTCACTGTAGAAGAAAACAGAGCAAATCGTCAGCAATGTGTTTGTTGCTTGATTACAATGTGAGTTGAAGGTATGTGCTGTATATTAAATTTATAGTCATTTTAATTCTTATAAAATGTTCTTTTTGTAGGTATAACTTTGATAGGTGTAAGTTTTATGTCGTATGAGAAAATCGGATTAGAGTTTCAAGGTGGCTGCTGGCCCGGTTTATTTGCTGTCCAATGTATTTTATAAATTTAATCTAAATAACTTATTACAAACATAGCTGCCTTTGTAAATTCATTCGGAGAATAGTAGAACAAATCTGTTCTATCTGCAACCTGGTTGAGGGTGGTCAGTGCCCGCGTGAGCGGCGCCTGTTGGTGCACCCGCGTGGCTATTTGTACCTATTGGGAACGAATAGGCTCACCGAGCTCAGTACTTTACTGTTACTCATTTTGCCTCTAATCTATATATTAATAACGTGAAGCAAAAACTTTGTACCCGTTTTTACGAAAATTGCGCGAACAGAGGAGTATGAAATTTCGCACACTTATAGTTATATAGAACAGGTTATCCGAAGGTAAATTTTTTTTTATTATGCTTTAAAAATACATTAAATCAACAAAAACAACATTACACACATTACCATGTATTTGACACACACGTATTGTTTGTCTTTAATGCGGCCGACATCTGTCAATGCCAATCCAAACTCACATTCTATCTTTTTTAATTTTTCATTGCTTAGGATACAATCCGTGCAACCTTAATAAAATTACGGTCTAATTTCGACCACTTGGCGACCACTAGTAAGTTTAAATATGTCACATCTTCACATGGAAATATATAAAGAGTATTACCCATTTCGGCGTCTTCGTAACCTACGTCGCCCATCGTGCATAGCAGCGGTGTAGATAGACCTCTATCCACGAACCTTCTAAGGGCTTCTTTACTGATCACGTAACCAGCACCACCACTCATATACCCCTAAAAATTTTCAAGAAGTATTTAAAAAAAAATTAAATCTTTTTGTTTTTTTTAAATGGTGAGCTTCTTGAATGCAATAACCACATCACATGATCACCAGATCATTTTATGTCCCCATTGCTGGGGCACGAGCCTTCCCTATGGATTGGTTAACGACTCCTATTGCTTATGCCGGGACCAACGGCTTTACGTGTCTTTGCAAGGAGGAGCTCAATATGGAAAATTTGATGGAATTTACTTCATAAAACACAGCATATTTACAATATTGTTTGGCAATAGAAAGAAGTAGGCTATCTTTGTAGAGGCCAAGACTCTAAATATAACTTCTCGCAATCACTTAAGCTTCTTATTACCTGTTTGGTAAATCCTTTGAATCGACAACCGAAATACAGGGCGTCGTTTGGGTCATAGTTCGCTAGCATGTACCTGAGATTCTCTACTATAACATACCTGAAAATACATATTATGTAAGAGAATTAGAGTTTAGTAAACCTCTTTTATATATGAGGAGGCCTACTCGGCAGTGGGTGACTTGAAGCTGAAGAAGAAACCAGAATACCAGCGTTGCAGCGGCCTCATGTCGCTGCAGCATGTGCTGAGGCTGGGGCCTAGTTAGTCACACTTTGTCTTCTGTTTTTGTTTTTTTTATGGTGAATGTATGTAGTTGTTTTTTCAATATTTTTTTTACATGTAATTAATTTTTGTTGTGCTAGTGTGTGACAATAAATGTATTTCTTCTTCTTTCTTCTTAAACCTCTTTTATGAGAGTTATTTTACAGTTCTTTCCAGTGAAGGGCTCTTTCAAATTCAAACTGGTGGTAGCTTCATCAGTTTATTAGTATGTTATTTTGTTCTACCCTTATTTTTGGGGGTTTCATCATCAAAAATTTGAGTAATATTCTGTGTAATATCTATTGTTGTGATATTAAGTAAGCGACTGGCAGCAATTGGATGAGAGGATCCGAAGATCGAGTTTAGTGTCTCCCACTAGCCATCGGACTTGTGGGCGGCGGAAAACTAAAGGTTCCTCATGCCTTGGTGATCGAACATCCTCTGAGGGTTTCTAGAGGCATCATACAAGCTTGTCCCCATAACCTACTAGATTCTCCCGAGGCATTTGGTTCGGAACCGAGAGCGGAACAACCCGGAGGTGCCTCTAACGGCCCGGCTACGACTATTGGCTTAGCGTCGATGAAAACCGCTTGCTGCTGCCTTGCCGCTGAGAGCGAGACGTCGTGGTATGCTTCATACATTTTATACATTTTTTTCCTGCTCCCGCGCTTAGACGCCACTCACAGCGGCAAGGTCGTGGCCAAGCCGTAAAGGCTTGAACCTCGGCTCAGGCTGACCGACAGGCTTATTACCCAAAATAGCAACCAGTTGTCAATTGTACAATTGCAACGCGACTGCTCTAATAACGGTTGATAAATCGCTATTACGGACACAAATTGCTCAATGTATGTAAACTATTACAAATACACCGAAACATTTTAGTGGTTGTTTTCCCGCAGGTAGGTAGATCAGACCATGAAACTGAACAACTCTCCCCAAAGAACATAGGTCAAAAAACGAGATAATTTTTTAACTTTCCGATACAAACCATGCTCGGTCAATAGAGGCTTTGTATAGAAAAGTGAAAAAGTTATCTCGTTTTTTGACCTATGTCTCTTGGGGAAAGTTGTTCAGTTTCATGGTCTGATCTACCCACCTGCGGGAAAACAACTACTAAAATGTCTCGGTGTATTTTAATCGCAATAGCACTGTTAACGACGCGTGCCTATATTTTAAGTTTAAAACGTTAATTGTGTGTAATGTATCAAAGAGCGGCGCGCGGGGTGCGAACCGCCGGGGGTGGGGGGGGGTCTCCTCCCCGACCAGTGCCACGACCATCAAAGCGAGCAACGGACGCGCGCGCTGCTCCCAATATTCCGCTGTAGTGTAGGGGTACACCTTCATTTCAAAAATAAAAGAAAAATTTCCGCGATTCCGTGTTTTCTTTGGCCTGGACCCCAGAAGCAGCTACCATCGCCTACAAGCACTAAGCTGAGCGATTTGTGTCCGTAATACCAATTTATCAACCGCATCTAGAGCAGTCTCATTGCAATTGTACAATTGACAACTGGTTGTTGCTTGTTTCGGTAATAAGCTTGCGGGTCGGGGGGAATGATGTTTATATATATCTCACGTGTCATCGTCAGCCTTCATGAACCAGTCGGCGTCCCTCCGGTGGTGTTCGTACACGTAGCGAAACGCCTCCTTGGTTTTCGCCCATAGATGGTCCCGGTCTTCTACCACTGGCAGCTTCACCGTTGGTAATGAATCGTCTATGAATACAGATGTATTTATTAACACATACCTACTTACATGTACGATATTTATTGGTCGCGATTCTAGAATTAGTAATACTTTTTATTCTTATTCTTATTCTTAATAGTGCAATAGTAACGGTTTGTTAGTACTGATTCAGGGTGCCTAGTGTGAGTTTTGTTTACTATCCGTATTCATTCGATCACGTTTACGAAAACGAAAATTAGTACCTGTGGCATTGAAGCAGCGCCTCCTGGCGTTAAACGAAGAGTTAAAATTTTGCCATATAAATTCTCGTTTTCGCTAACGTAATCGAATGGCGAATTTAAGGCACCCAGATATTTTGAGAACAGGGTTGCCCAGTGAGAGTTTTATTTGCCATTCGATCATGTTAACGAAAACGAGATTTTGAATGGCAAAATTTTAACTCTCCTCGTTTGTCACAAGAGGCGTTGCTTTGATAATGTTAAGAAATAAAAGAAATAAAGAAAACGTCATACTGTTTACTTTGTTACCAGTTTATTGAATTTCACCCGATGCCAAGACGAAGAAGAATTTCACCCGAGTTCCTTCCGTAATAACACGTGTTGTTAGACTCCATTTTAACTCAATCTACAGTACAATTCTTAGTTTATAACAATAATGCCCCTTGAAATTGGTTTAATGCTAAATGCGAAGCCATCATTAAAATACCAGTTTATTGAATTTCACCCGATGCCAAGACGAAGAAGAATTTCACCCGAGTTCCTTCCGTAATAACACGTGTTGTTAGACTCCATTTTAACTCAATCTACAGTACAATTCTTAGTTTATAACAATAATGCCCCTTGAAATTGGTTTAATGCTAAATGCGAAGCCATCATTAAAATATTACTACGAGTACATACTATTAGGTATTACTACTGTTTATGTGTTATCCATTAATTTGCGCGACTCTCGCAATGAGTTTTTAGAGTCGTCTAACAGTATGATGCAGATATTTGAGAAAAAGATGTGAATGAATTATTTTATTCCAGACATCACAATTCAGACAATTCAATTAAATTCAGTTCAGTTAAAATGAGAATGATGCATGACCAACACCCTGAATGTTGTCATGTAAAACCTTATAACAAAGGTTCTACTTGTCATTTAAAAGGAGCCGCATGAACTTTTATCCAACAACGTCAAAATCTTAAATATTCTCTGATTGAGTGCCTCGGATTTTACAATACAGCTTGTAGGCACCTTAATACCTGTGTACGTTCCAACTGTAACTGCTCAGCATCATAAGTCGCACACTTTACAGCTATTACCTCTTATGCATATAGGAATGAGGTACACAAACTGTCAAATAATCTTTGAAGCTGACTCTGTACAATGAAAATCCTTACCTTCCTCAGTGCTCATGAATAAGAGCTTATTACATCTTTTACCCCACGTGGCTTTCACATGTGCCGCCTTTCTCTTATGGTTTTCGGGGTATGTCATCACCCAACAAAGCACTCTGACTTGTTCAAATAATTCGTCAGCAATTCTTCTATCTTCATCTTTATGGGCTTCGGTGAAGTTTCCTCCATGGTTGAGAATTTGCAAAGCATGCAGAGTCTCCATGTTTTCACTGCGAGAGAATGTAGGATTACTGGAAATTCGGCCTCGCATCACCAGCTCATTTTATATCCCCACTACGAGGGGCACGATCCTTCCGTATGTATGGATGGATTTAGAACCCCAGGAACACTAACTGGGAGGGCTTCAAAAAGGACCTCAGAATGGAGCTGGATGGTCAGCTGTAAACTAAACTCAGCCTTGGACATAGAGTTTTAAGCTGACAGAATTACAGAAGCACTGATGACGGCCTGGCAAAATAACTATCCAGAGACGAAATCAGTGGCAAGGAGGGTACCATGGTGGAACCCGGAACTGGCTCGTATTAGAAGAGCTACACGACAGGCGTTGCAATGAAGAGAAAGCGATGAACGACTTTAGCGGCTACAAGGAGGCCTTAACGCGATACAGTATGTGCAGTACGTAAGGCAAAGAGATCTGCTTGGAGAAAAAATTGCGACTAGATACAATCTGTTCCGGAAGCATAATGAGATTAGTCTCATTAGTGGTACTTGGTTAGCCAAGGCTATCTCTACAACAAAGGCGATTCCATTAACCACGTTAAGGAAGGAAGATAGAGTACGTACAGAAACAGGGAGTGAGACGTTTTATGTACGAAGGGAAGTAGATGAAAGTAAAGTTAAATGGGCGCTGGGGAGTTTCCAACTGTTTAAGACGCCAGGGCCTGACAACAATTATCCCATTCCTTCATTCATATAAAATATCAGGGCGCTTCCATCCTGGGACCCCATCTCTGCAGGCTGTATGCATAGGCATAGGCATAGGCATGCATAGCCTTTGAACACATTCCCAGAACATGGAGGCGTGTTAAGGTAATCTTTATACCCAAAACGGGAAAACCAGATTACGAAGAACCCAAAGCCTTTAGGCCTATAAGTCTACAATCCTATCTCCTGAAGACCCTGGAGAAAATGGTAGACAAATATATATTAGAGCGGGACCACTGAAAAGATTCCCACTCCATGGACTTCAATGTGCATATCAAGGCATGGGAAGTCAACAGAAACTGTTCTTCATCATGTGGTGAGTAGAGCGGAATTTGCGCTGGAAAACAAAGAGGTTTGTTACTGCAACTTCGTAGAGATTGAAGGTGCATTTGATCGCACTACCTTTGAATCCATCAAGGTTGCAGCCAAGAACCATGGTGTGCCACGACCGATCTGTAATTTGATCGAATGCATGTTAAAGGGTAGAATTATCAAGTCTGAACTGCTAGGTGACAGTCTACTTGCACGAACAACAGGGTGCCAAGTGCGAGTTTCATTCGCCATTCGTTAACGTTTACGTAAACAAGAATTTTTATGGCAAAATGTTAACTTTTCTCGATCAAGATCAAGATGTGGGGACTCAACCCCAAAATCATTAGGTGGATCTACATGACGATGGTGAGACCGATCCTCACATATGGCAGCATTGTCTGGTGGCCCAAAACCAGACTGAAGATCTGTAAGAATGCTCTTAGCAAACTTCAGAGAACAGCTTGTTTGGCAATCACTGGTGCCTTTAGATCCACTCCAACGGCAGCGCTGGAGGTCCTCACAAACCTCTCACCCATGCACATTGTAATAGAAACAGAGGCAAAGAAAGCGTTACATAGACTTAAGGTGGCCGCTGGCCGGACTGTGAACCGCATCTAAACCTCTGACTAAACACACAAAATGGGAACCAAGTGACATTCCTGACAGGGTCATGGAAATGGGGTGCGATAAAATATCACCTATATTCATGTTCGAAAAGAAATTAAAAGTTTATGTTCCAACCAGGGATGAATGAAAACGAGGGCCACCGTCTCCGGAAAAAGGCAGCCTAATCTGTTATACTGACGAATCAAAAATGAATTCGGGCACAGGGGCAGACGTCTATAATAACGACTTCAAGTATAGACAAAGCATGGGAAAATTTGCCACTGTTTACCAAGCAGAAACTTGAGCAATTCTCCTATGCGCAAAGCAGAATATAGAATAAGCTATGAAAAAGCGTAATATATCCATTCTGAGTGACTGCCAAGCTGCGCTGAAGTCACTCATATCGCCCCGGATCGACTTTGGCCTTGTTCTAGAAATCACCAAAGCTCTTAACAAGCTAGGTGGACATAACAAGGTGAGATTGATCTGGGTCCCAGGCCATATGGGAATCCATGGCAACGAGATGGCGCGATGGCGGATGCACTTGCCAGGGAGGGCTCGGAGTCCCAGTTCATTGGTCCTGAGCCGTTCGTGGCACTTGCACCAAGTATCATTAACAAGGCCTTAAAAGATTACATCGTAAACAGGCACAGCATCGAATGGAAAGAGCAGCCGGGTATGAAACACTCTAAATCCTTCCCAGGCGAAAACGCCTTAGGACGGAGTAAGTTTATATGCGGTGGCCGTAGAAGGCAGGCCCGATTAACCGTCGGTGCCTTTACAGAGCACTATGCCACAAAACAAATGCTTCACAGAATGCACATCTATCAACAAATAGCTTGTGTGGAGAGGAAACGGAGTACTGATGCAGCACCTACTGTGTGACTGCGACTCTGGCTAGGAAAAGAATGGGATTCCTGGGGTCGGCCTATCCAAAACCGGAGGACTTCAGGCTCTTCGCTCTTAAAGACGTTGCCAAACTTATGGCATCTATCTTTACAGAGGAAGAAGAGTGAAAGGATGGGGTTGCACAAAACATCCGGGCCCGATAACCACTGTCCATCGAGCTTCTCTTCATATTAAATGGTGGACATGCTTTGATCTTTTGGTACCAGTTGTTTTCGTAAGATGGCAGTATTCTTCCTGCCCGCTTTGGGACCTGTTATGGATCATGGACCATGGTTCGATCTCCTCAAGAGCCGCTTTGTTTATGTGGGAATGACTAAGTTCAATAGCGGGACGTTTCTAAGCTGATGATGAGGATTCATCATGAATTTAAGAGCTATTTTTTACTTCATCATCGATGAAGTTAAAAGTAGCTTTGGATGGAAGTGTAGAGTAGTGTTTTCAGTGAGTGTCTATTAGAATACAGATTTTTTTGATATCGAATTTCATTTTACCGAAAACTATTGAACACATTTAGAACCTTAGTTGATAAGTTTCAATTTGTCGTAAAATTACTATAAGTAAAATATAATAACTATCAAGGAATATACAAGTGTGCAGCTTCTCCATCCTCACATAGTGCACATGATTTCGACTTTTATCCCGTTTTAGATCGAGTAAAGAGAAATCGAAGCAGCTTGTGACGAAATTAGATAACCAACTTATCACTAGGTAGCTAACTGCTGCAATGCTATCTAAATTATAGTTTATCATTCGAAATACACGTTAACGAAAACGAGAATTTGTAAAGCGAATAGCAATTCACCTCGTTTGTCACCAGGGAGGTGACTTTCACGCTATGAGTTCCGCTATGAGTGCTCCTTTTTCTCTCATTCAAAGTCACTGGTAACTTATTTTTGACACCGGGAATTCTCAAAAACGTTATTGCAAAAAATATTATAAGTATTTCATTGTGTATTTGTCACTTTTAAATTCTTGATCACCGGTGAAATTCAAAAATCACCCCCCAGGGGGCGCTGCAATGCCGATACCAATTCCCGTTTTCGTTAACATGATTTAAATGGTAAATATAACTCGCTCAGCTCTCAATTAACAACTAAGCATTAGCTTAATAACTTGATCCTCCAATTGTATCTATTACATAAAATCACATACCTTAAAGGATATATTTTGTGATGATAACCCAACGATGTTAAATACATGTAAGCAACACAAAAGCCAATTGAGAAACCAACCAAAAGCGTCAATACGTGGCGATCGTTCAGCCTGCATTCTGCTTTAGCTATCGTCGGCTGAAACATCGTTTTAGCTAGTGCCGATTAAAACTACACGATAGCTAATGTCCGATAATCTCAGGTAATTAAATATGGTAATTATAGATTGTAGCAATTATTGTTGAACACTTCTCTTGAATTTTGGTACTTACACCGCATTATAATTGTGTAAGCCGTGGTGCACCAACGCATGCAACAAGCAATCTTTTTATCTAAAATCAATCTATCTCGGCCAAAAGATGTCCACTGCTGGACAAAGGCCTACCCAAGGATCTCCACAACGACCGGTTTTGTGCTGCTCGCATCCAGCGGCTTCCCGCGGCCTTTACCTGATCGTCGGTCCACCTTGTTGTCGGTGGCCTGATTGTCTAGTGTTTTATTCGCCATTCGATTACAAAAACGTAAACGAGAATTTGTATGGCAAAATTTTAACAATTCCCGTATTCCTCCAGGAGACGCCGCTGCTTCAATGCCATACAAATTTTCGTTTCAGTTAACATGATCGAATAGCGAATGAAACTTGCACTAGACACCTACATTTTGACATAGACAGAACTATGGAAAGTTTGGCAATAATCAGGCCACTGACACATGATTGTAGACGTTTAAAAATAGTAGAACCGAGGCTCTAATAGTAAGTGTCGATAAGCTCGAATGTGGAAAGGCACATTACAAAAACAAATAAAACAAAATTTGAGTATCTCACATTATTCTTTTATTAATTCAATTCAATCAAACAAAAATATAAATTGAGCAAATTAAATAAATAACACATTCGAAGATATCACAGCTTTGTGATATAATTTTACTAATTTTAAAATATTGTATTTCAATGGCTTATTTGAACGTACTACTAAGTATAGTTAACTCCAAAATCATAGAACAAATTGTCCTATTAAATTTTCGCTGGAATTAAAAAAATTGACGTTTTTTTGAAAAGTTGAATGCTTAGATATTTATGGACGACACTGATGCAACATAAGTGGTTAATAAAAAACAAACCATATCTTTATATGATTAGAGTATGATTTTAAATAATACTATCAACGTTTCTAAAAAAAACAAAAAATACTCAAAACTTTCGCATTGACACTTTTAAATTATATTAAAGACTTTCATATCATGTTTCCTTCAAGTTTCAGGATTGAGTTCCATACTTTAACTTTAAGTATATATTTTTCAAGAGTGAAGTTAATATGAAATTAACACAATATGATGTTGGAGCTAACCATACTTTCACAAATTAATATGTTTTATTCACATATAATAAATACCTGTAAGAATATCTTTGAAAGACACAGAAGTGCCTAAATAACATAAATGGTACAACATGATTGTTTCATCGAAGCTAAAAACAAAATAAATATAAGTAAGAGATTCTTAGATTTTTTATGAGTTTAGGTGGAAATAATAATTGCACATAAAAAAACATCTTTTATAAAGTAATCTTCTACATAATATAAAATTTGTTAATTCTAATAAGTTTATTATTCTCTATATATTTTAATATTTAGGTTTCAATAATTTTATTTATCAAATGTCTTATTAAAATTATATAATTAATGATATTTAAAATGTCGACAAAAATGTAGCCATCTATTTATCTCTTAAAATAATTAAGAGTCTTTGGTAATGTAATGAAAGTTTTAAACTTAAGACTAGACTACTACCCAATAAAATTAATAATAATAAATTATTTTAATATTTTGTTTTTTGCATTCACAATGCTATATATAGTTACAAAATAAAATCACCCAGTCTCACTCGAGCTTCCTGAGACTATTTGATTTTTTCTAGTAAAAAAATCTTGTAATAATAATTTATACAGATGTATTTTGAAAATTGTTTTCACTTACATTTTTGTTGTGATATTGGTGTGATTTTATGTCTTTATTATTCTTTATTTAATTATTAATAAAAAATATATTTACAAATAATTCACCATGTGCAAATAATAATAAAAAACATATCATTTATGAGTAAATGCTTATAATGACCCTGGTGTGATAGATGCAAGTTCTGATTTTTTTTACAAAACACTAAGCAAAAATATTATGCTATGCGATTGACTAAATTATCATTATGGCAAGAACATGACCAGTTCAACACACTTATTTATATATTAGACTAAAGCAAAGGAACTCTAATTTTCGAATGATCTAGCTAGACTCGTTTTGTTATATAAAGTTAATAATATCATGCATTAAATAACCGTTTTTGAATAAGCTAAATAAAAAACCGATAGAACAGAAACAATACATACAGTTTACATTATAATATTGGGTACTACTTAAACCTCATGGTTAGTAGTCTACTTTGGAAGGCGACAAGTATCTTTTATTTTTAACCTCTTTCAAAATAATTTTATAATATATTCGTTTGTATTTTAAATCAAGTGCTTTCTGTCCATACATATTCTAGATTTTAGACTTTCTGGGAGTAATGCTTTCGATTGCTTGCTTCTTTCTGTCACAATGTATATGGGACGGGATGGGACTGCGAGTCATGCATCTTAAATGCCACCCTCAGTGGGACATGTAGTGGGAACACGAACCCTAACTTGGTTGGGCTACGAGTCCGGTGGAACAAAATTGGTGGGACCACGAGTCAACAATCGTACATACGATGAAAAAACACAAAACATAATGATCTTCTTAACAGTTTTTTTTGGGAAAGTTTCTCTATACGAGATAATGGGATATCTAAAAGAACGCTGTGAAAAGAAAAACAAGATTCGATCTAATTCCATCTGAATAAAGATCTATTTCCAGTTTCGGAGAGATTTATTTAAGGCCTATTATATGTTTTTTTTATCTACACTACATCAAGAACTTTAGCATCGTCTTTAAGGGTTAAAGGTCAGGTGGGTTACTCTTGAAACACAATTGCAATAATCAATTTCCAATCCCAAATCTAAAAAATTCAAATGGCACTCTTAAAAGCGATAATAGCGCTACATTGGAATTGAATTGCGAGGAAATTGAGTGAACAAATTATTATCGAGATGGAGCGTCCCGAAATTGCGAAACTTATCCCAATATCGATACGTATTAATCGCATTGGAATTGTATTGAGATTGAGTTTGCGTCAAGAGTAGCCTACCTGATGACGGGTTCTGGCTTCTGAAGTTACGTTACACTTACGGGGTACTTTTGAATCAAGTGTGACTTTGATCACATGATATTTATAGTATTGTTTGATTTATTTTTGGATTTCTCAAGATGTCTTATTAAGGTAATCGACGTCGGCTACTAGAATTATTAGAAAACTGTTCAAGTGCTACTCGTAGTTCCTGTGACTCCAAGACGGAAAAGAGATTGGCGTTACTTGAAGAACTGAAGAAAGTGATGTGAAACAGGAGGGTATTTTGGATGATTACAGAGACAGATCTATGTCGGTGTCTCTGAGTCAGTCATAACAATTTTGTTACAAACATTAATTGAACTATTATAGTTTGATGCAGTGCAGTAAAACAAATCGAAAACAAAACATCAATTGTGCATCAGCTAATAATTATTTTTCTTTGGATTATTCATTTATTTTGTCCTAATTACTTACTATTTTTTTTACTTAAACACAATATAACAAACGCTAATCTACCTTTCTTTAACATAGTCATCTATATCACTATAATATTATCTTGGGTATTTGTAGAAAATTTGACTATTATTAATTCTTTTCTTAAACTACCTTACATTACTTTAATCGATTTAATAAATTTGAGGAAATTCTAATGTCAATTACGCGATTTTCTGGCTGACAACTGTTATTGAGAATACACGCCTAGGGACTATATATTGTTTTAAATCTTTTAAAATGAGAATTCAACTTAGGCCGCGACAAAAGCCAGTCATTGTAAAAGTCACATCACTGCAAAAAAACTTGCGAAGCCTATGATTTTCATATTAAAACCTTATAAAATACCAATAAATGTACAGACGAGTGCACATCAACCTATCCGAAACTGACAAATTTCTTTAATGCATTTTTAACCATATACATAAGGCATAAAGTTGAAATTCTATTGAGGAAATTTGACAGTTTGTGGTAAGCTGACGTGCAGGGGTGTGTACGTAGCAATATTCAGATCCTAATTATTTCACAATAAATTCTCATAATATCCCTCCACCACTTTATCGAGAACACAATTTTCTCAATTTCAATTATCATGGTGTTATATTTTTCAAACCAAATGCAACTTCATATAATCGCATAATGTTGCAAATTGCTACGCTGACAGTTCTATAAATTTCTATTCACATAACACATAGGTACCTACTAACACAACATTTAGTAGCCAGATTTCGATTACGTGAAGACAAGCGAGTTAACTGAACCTTATAGTTAAACGCTATAAGGTCTCACTCAGCCACGAGCAAGAGCGCTTAACGACGTGGCCAGGCAGAGGGTTTCTAGTTCATTGCGCTATATTATACCGTACGCGGTGCGTGTTGTAGCGATGAACGATCGCTTTCTACCTATCTGTTTAGCTTACGTAAAAGCTTTGCTATATATGATTTTTACACATTTACTACTCGTATATTCTTTGTAAACTTTTAAACTTTCACTTTCCATTATAATTGAAGAAATTTAATCGGGAATACCCGATATGACTAAGAAGAATTAAGAATTAACGCAAACTAATTACTAAAGGTATAGTAGGCAGCGATGTTTTTTCGTGTGGTGAAAGTGGGGCCTTGACTTCTGCAGAAATGCGTGGACCTTGTATCACGCGGTGAGTGTTTTTCTTTTTGGTCCGGCTTACCTTCCCCATATTTTGACCCCTCGCCACTGACTAGGCAGGCATAATTTTTTTTATATCAGACTTCTGTAGTATTCTATTACGTAACATTCATGCATTTATATAACCAGTGTAATGTCATATTTTAAAATATCTATACTATTAATAAAGAGGTAAAGTTTGTGACTTTGTTTGTTTGTATGTTTGTTTGTTTGCGGAGGGTAATCTCTGGAACTACTGGTCCAATACCAAAAATTCTTTCACTGATAGAATACTACAGTCCTTGCTGGTAACTTAGGCTATATTTTATTTTAAAAAAAAGTCTATTTTTAATACTCATAGCCACGCGAACGAAGTCGCGAGTAAAGTGCTAGTAATAAATAAGTACGTCGAACAAATCAGTTGTCTTTATTGCTAACGAACTCACATCGTTCTGTGATCGATCGTGCTGTTAGTGTAAACTATCGCGGTGGACTTGTGGCGAAAGTAATCATGACTTTGATACTAGTTTTGTTAGTGTTGACTCCTGTGCACTGTAATTAGCTATATTTTGAATATGAGCAAGGGATAATCTAAAGAAAATCAAGAAGTTATTATCGCTCAAAACGCGGGTGTTGCTTGTTGACGTTGCTGTCTTCAAACCATTAAAAACGTACTGGAAGAATCAAGTAGCCACGTGGAAGACCGAAAACTTAGGACAACAGCTAAAAAAGGCTAATTTCGCTCCTAATTTACAAGTGGCTATAGAAAAATTGTCTCAAGATACAATCAAAAATGGATTCCGCAAAAGCGGTCTTTTTCTTCTTGGTCCTGAGTATGTCGATGTGACCAAAATTTGTGCCGAAAACGTATAATAAACGTATACCATCCAAAAAAAAACAACGTAACAGATCAGGCTAATATCGTGAAGACATTGGAATCAGAAATTACAAGCATATTTTCACAAGACAAATTGACATTATTTAACTAAATGTACTGGTCGCAAAGGACTAATGTCGAAAATTTACTACCTAATGAAGATTTATCATTGTACGTTATATGGGCAAAAAATAAAAACAAAGTTTTAGACAATTCGTCAGCTGAAACACGTACAGATAAAAGAGATATTATTCAGAATTCCAATCCACAATCCATAGAACAGTCAATTACAAGTCCAGCATCAGAAGCTACTAATGAAACAAGACAGGTTTGTGTTCAGGAATCAGGCACGCAAGAAAATCTACCACAAGAACCTGAAATACCGCATAAACTCCCACAAGCTGCAACACATCTAGATGGAAGAGATTTTATTCAGAGTTTCAATCCACAAATATAACAGTCAATTACAAGTCCACAATCAGAAGCTACTTATGAAACAAGACAGGTTTTGTTGAGGAATCCGGCCCACAAGAAAAACCACCATTTGAACCTGAAATACCGCATGAACTCCCACAACAAAATGTTTTTCAACGAGCCAACAAAACGTCCTACTTACACGGGTAATTGCCAAGTCACACAGTCGATTGTAACTCTCAAAGGAAGACTACGAGAAAACTTCTGGGTTTTTTAACACACCTGGATCAGACGAAGCTATAACCGCTCATCAGATAGCTCACATAACACCAAGTAAAACTATCTCAAATAATCCCAACCCAGCAGACTATATCACACCAGCTAAATATGTTCAAGTATCTATTAAGGGGGTGCAGCGCGGAATTTGAAAATTTACGTGTTTTTAAGTCACCGGTGCTAGGCGCTGAATAGGTCTTATACATTAAAAGGACTAGTGTAGGTTAGCTTGATCCTTTCACAAGGTCATGGTTGTCTTGGAATTTGAAACAAATACCCAGAAACTGCATAAACATTACGTAAAATAATGATATCTAAAAACTTATTTCTTCAGAAACTTTGTAAATATAGCCCAAATGAAACAATGATCCGACATCAAAATGTTTGTATTGATATTCCGCAGGTCACTGTTGTCTTATTTTTCCATTAAAAACATGAATATGAAAATATTAAGACTTTTCTTATTTTTTACCCAAACGCCTATGATTTTACGAAGTAAACATTGCTCTAATTAAATCACCAGCCTACTCTTTACAGATATTAGTGTGCGTGCGTATTCGTAGTCGTGCGCCGTTGTCACACCACTGCCACGCGCCGCTCGCTCGCTGTCACACAGTGTCCGGCGTAGAACAAGCCAGGTGGACAAAAATATATTTTCATGGTTTTGGAACTATATCTATGAATTAGTTAATTATAAAGTACTATAATATATTTTTATAAATAAAATGCAAAGAAATTGTATACAAATATTTTATTTCATGTAAACACGATTTCTATTAGAAATGAAAGGTACAGGAAAAAAATAAGAATAAAATAATTATCTTAATCGCTACAAATATCGACGCTAATTATATATACACAACCTTAGACTAATATATTATATACAAAAATTATAAATCTAACGCTAGAGGTAGGTATCTATTTACATTTAAACTAATTCTCAATATCAGAATCATCGGATGCAGAATCCGATGATTCCGATAGAAGATAGTCTTCCCGAGCTTGTGGAGGTCTTGGTTGGAGTTGGAGTCGAGGCTCTATAGTGGGAGCTATGATGAGCTTTAAGACCTCCGCGCTCAATTTATTCGACTTTTTTTTTGGTACTTCCCGGAGGCTGTTGATCAGAGGATCAGAAGTTATAATCAACATATTGAGCAAGTCTCTATTCGTGGCAAGACGAGAGCACTTTCTGGTGTTGTGCTCTCTAAACCTCCGGCAATCTTTGTTTCTCGCTTCTTGCGCTTCCTCTGAAAGCTGCCCTATTGGAACTATTGCTGTCTTAATTACCTCTGTACTATGAACAAGCAATTTATGCACAGTAGCAGGCATGTAGTACCACGAGTAAAGACTTAAATAAAGTCTTCTTGTCTCGAGACAAAGCTTGTTGAATTCAACAAGATTTATCTCGAAACCAGAAGACAATGTCCTCAATAATGTATCAAAGTTTTTGATGATTGTAACATCCAATCCTGTGATCTGAGCACTCACTTCGGGGTTCCCGAAAAAACGTCGAGCTGTGTTTCCATCATTTGTGGAACCAAATCCTGGCTTTGGCTTGTCCACAATTAATCCCATTTGATTCTTGAATCGTTGTTTGATTTCGTCTGATCGTTGTTTTACACTTTCTTTTTCCTCTGAAGACCTAGCTTGCCATTTCTTAATATCTAACTTATAACTAATGTGTAAAAAGCACTCAAACGAACGAATCCAAGCATGTAATGTTGACAAACCAAAGCCAAAATTATCCTGGTTGCTATCAACATGCCTTCCTTCATCATTCATCATTCTGGGAGTAGCCCCACAAATATAGCATTTCTGCGATGAATGTGTCTCTGTCAAAGCATTGCATACTTTTCCATCGGTCATTGTCAGTAGTAACGATGTGTAACAGAAATTTCAGAACCACCAAGATCACAAGATGTAGGCTCCAAGTTGTTTATTTGTTCCAAAACCTTATTCGTCTCGATTTTTGTCAACTCCGTAGTTTCTTTGGCAAAAATGAATTTAATTGGACGGCAAAACATCGTCGATGATGGTCGAGGATTTTGCCAGATAATGTTATTACCTTCGTCGATT
Source organism: Eudonia mercurella (assembly GCA_963082485.1). Classification (NCBI taxonomy): domain Eukaryota; kingdom Metazoa; phylum Arthropoda; class Insecta; order Lepidoptera; family Crambidae; genus Eudonia; species Eudonia mercurella. Next base: position 21,490 of record CAUJAO010000007.1, on the reverse strand, counting down.
AACCTAAGAGGAACAAACGAATAAACAAAAAGGAACTCATCAGTGTCTTCGCTATTCTCAAATCTCTGTTTGTAAGTGCTATGGCCGGAACTTCCATCACACCCCCATTTACTTACAAGAGTAAACGATGAATTGGGTAGCACACTTGTGACAACATCTCTCTGAGCTTCCACTAAACGTTCTGTTGTTTTATTTAAAATAGCTTGTAGCTCAATTTCTACTCGAGATTGTGTCACAACAATATGCTCCTCGGATGGATAACATGCTTTTTTTGATTTTACAACGCATTCATATGATGGAAACACGTGATGTCCAACTTTCATAGTCCACTTCCTAGTCTGTTTGTATGTGTGAGTTGTTGATTTTGAATCTATATAATACGCTAATGCCTCGTCACTACTTAGCGGTCTATCACTTTGCACAGCACTTGCTTGTTGGAAGCTAATGCATGCATTTGCAGAAGCTGGATTTTCGGCAATGTCTTTTATAACTCTGGCAACGTTCTTATGCCCAGTTGACCGTGCAGCTACCTCTGCAGCAGTCATTAATTCCCCAACACTCCGCGATTGAACTAGATCTTCAACTCTACGTTTCTTAGTTTTAAAAGACGATTCTTCGAAGACTTTTTTAGGTCTTCCGGGTCGAGAAAAGTCAGCGGATGAGGTAGAAGGTTGCGGTTGAGTCGATCGTATGCAGAATTGTATATCTTCGCCTTCCAGCCACAACTTATTCTTATCAAGGAAACGCTCTTTCGACTTTCCCGAGGACACCCATTTGGTAGCAATTTTCGATGAAATGCTGGCCAATTTCACCTTAATTTCCCTTTGACAGTCTTCAGTGATGTCAGAGAAATCAAATTTAGACGAAAGAAACTCAAATAGACGTTCATTTCTTACGTCTTTTTCGTGCTTAAGCCACTCTTCGAAAAACTCTATTTTGTTAACCGAGTAACACTTTTCTGCAAAAAAAAAAAAAAATGGTTGTACTCAAGTGTGCTACATAAAATATATGTCATAATCATTAATAGCCATGCAGCTAAAGCATATCAAAAATTTAGCCTGGATACAAGAGGATACATGGCTTTTCCAAGCTCGATAAGTTCGAAAACAAAGAAAAACATTGTATTTTTTTGTGTATTCATAGATAGTCTACTTAATGAATATTTATGACACATTAAAAGATTGTAATAAGAAAAATATATTATACATACCTTCAGAAGTAAAATCCATCACTAAACTTTCCACAAAATTAGGAACTGCCACCATGAGATGTTAGTGCAAGTGTCGCTAAAATGCAACTGACCCATTTCTTTAATTGCACTTACCTTTATAGCTTACTTTGATAAGCGATGACTCATCAGTATGGAATGTTAGACGTAAACAATTCTTGGAATCAGGAATTTAGGGGTGTTGTTTACAGGTAGAAAGTACCTATTTCCGGTAATTTGATAATGACTTTTGTCCACCTGGCTTGTTCTACGCCGGACACTGTGCGGTGGCGCGGCGTCGCCGCAGACCACAAAGGCGGTGAAGAAAAATCGCCAAGAGTGGTGGGAATGGGGGTAGGCATTTGTCCCACAATGGGATATTACAATGTCAAAGTCAAATATTTTTTATTCAAATAAACTTTAGAAAAGTGCTTTTGAATCGTCCAAACATTTTTTTACCTACTACCCATTCAGGACGTCTATTTTTTAGCTGTGGAGAAGAATATTAAAAAATATGAATTACATCCTAACTGTAATCTGTAATAATAAAAAATTGCTTTGTTTTTATTTATGTTTTTTTTGTTTTGTTATTTTCCTGTCCTGAAGTAAAGGGTCGCCTTTTATTAGGCTCCAGTTCACACAATTTTTATTATTTATTATTAGTGTTAAGTAATTTTAAAATTGTATAACTTGGTAACGGCATATAATTTTGTAAATGTCGTTACTTATATTAAAGCTGTGGAGTTTCTTGCGCCCATTCTTCTCCACAGCTAAAAAATAGACGTCCTGAATGGTTTGTAGGTAAAAATGTTTGGACGATTCAAAAGGACTTCTCTAAAGTTTGTTTGAATAAAAAATATTTGACTTTGACTTTGACTTAGTATTTTATTGGTTGGTAATTAGGTAGTTGACTGGTTAGTCAATAGAGAAACTTTTTAGCAACTGTCAAAACGATTTTCTATAATCGAAATTGTATGGAAATGGAAAACTATGATCGTCAATTTGAAATTTATTTGTCACCATTTTGTTGTTGTCATTATTATTGTCAACATCCCTATCAGGTTTGGGCGCTTCCATATGATTTGTGAAGTTTCGCGGATAGAAATAAAAAAGGATTTAAATAATAAAAAGATATTGAGAAAAGAAAGCGCATATATAAATTAAATATACCAACGACATGTAGCGAACGCAAACTGAAAATTTTAAACTAACAACATTTCCATTAAATCTTTTCAGGGCTTGGACTGCTGTTCGGACCACGCGATATCGTTCCACTACGTAAGCCCCAAACTCATGTACGTGCTAGACTACCTCATATACCACTTGCGGCCGTACGGCGTCAAGTTCGGCAATGACGAAATCCCCAATTTACTGAAGAGTAACGACACCAAAGAACTTGAGGAACACAAGCTTTTACTAAATACTCTTTAGTAGCCAGGGAGCTTATTGTCTAACTCTAAGCCTTGTTTCACATATACCACAACCACACCATACCGTCACGACAAAAGGTGGTCAAGCTGTGGTTACGTGTGAATAGTGTCGCTGCGGCTTCTTGCGGTTGCGTTGTCGTTAGTGGTCGGTGGTCGTGTGCAGTGTCGTCGCGTCAACGCTACGTTGTGTTTGCGACATATCGCAAAACTAGCGGTTCGCTAGTTCGCGGTGTCCGTGGTGGTTGCGTTGTGGATGCGATGTGGCTGCGATGTAGTCGGTATTACTCGGTATCAAACACGCGGTCGATAATGACCGCAAAATGTGGCCCGTGTTCAACTATTAATTTTATCATACAAATTAGCGCCCGCCCACGTGTTGTGGTTGTGGTATGTGTGAAACAAGCCTAATACCTATCGTAATACCGTTCAATTTGACATTAGAAAGCTATTCAGAACTTTAAACTTATTCACGGACTTTTGGATGGAGTTCCGTTTTCGCAAGTGTTGGTTAGTACGTGTTTATGGGATTCTGATTTGTTTGGTTTATATTGGCAATTTTATTACAGTTCTTAAGCCGATTTATTCTTGTTTGTGAATTTCGGGTTCAGCTTGATCCCCTTGATCCTCCTGATCCTTCTAATATTTCAGAAAGAGAGTCATTTCAGATAGCAATGGAGAGTCTCCTCCGGTTTTCTCTCAACTGGGTACGAAAAGACGCATTGAAGCTCCGGCGTCCCCGTCAGTACCGCAAAAATAGATCCTTTCGAATTTGAAACAAACATTAGCATCTATCTCCATTATTTTAGGTGCAATGAAATCATTTCCAATAAATGCCCTCCAAATTGAGTGTGTTGACCCTCCCCTTTACCTTCGCAGGAAATATCTTAGTGCTAGGTTCTTCCTTAAGATTATTTAAAATTCCTCACACCCTCTTCTAGGAAAATTAAAAATCTTATTTCAAATTAGTCATTCACCGCATAATACCCCCTCAAAAATCCCTTGTATCATTCATAGTTTTAGTAAATTCATCAGACCCTCATTTCCTGTAGAAAAGTTCTCTATACTTTTTAGTAAATTTCGAAGCACTCTCTTTAAAGCCTAAAATAATTCTGGATTTTGGTATTGAAAAAGACTTCCCTACCGCCCCCCAAATTTTAATGAGACTGGCGTCCCTGACTGGCTTACAATTTTCACCGACGCCTCCAAATTGGAAGAGGGTGGCTATATTGGAGCAGCTGTTTGGATTCCCGTCCATAGAATAGTTCTGAGCTATAAATTGTCTCCACTGTCATCCGTGTTTACGGGAGATGCAGTTGCTATCCTTGAGGCTATTTTGTTTGCTGAGTCCCATAATTTGCAGCATAGCATTATTTTTACGGACTCCTTAAGCTGTTTACACGCCATCTTAGCTAACCCATTTAAAGATAAAATTAAATTCCTAGTAATCTTAAGGATTCGGGAAGCATTGCTTCGTTGCAAATCGAAAGCGGTAACAATTGTTCTAGCCTGGATTCCAGGCCATTGCGGCCTTAAGTTACGCAAAAGCTTTCCACCACGATCTTTTTCTTCTCGCACACATTCTCTTTTTAAAATCTCGGCATTCTGATTGGCAAATCATGAGAATCCATGCGGGTAGATATTATTTTGACATCCAACAGCACCTCCCCAGTAGACCAAGATTTTTTAAGCAGAAATTTCACAATAAGCATACTGTTTCTACCATCTGCTGCCTAAGAATTGGACACGCTTGCACACCAGTTCATCTTGCGAAGATCAGGGTACGGGATAGCGCCCTTTGTGATTGTAGGTTATAGATAGGCTCCACTGACCACATATTTTTTAACTGTCCAAAATTTTTCTCGTCCCTCTACGATCTTTTACCTTAAAATATTTCCCGTCCCACTAATTTTATATGCATTTAAGTATGGTAAATTCTCCACCTTTAAAAAAAAATATGAATTTTGTCAGTAAACAATATCAAGTTATAAATAACTCTTGTGTGTGTGTATTATATTAATTTAATAACTAAACTGAAGCATGTTGTGTTGTACTTGTTCTTGGTAAATTTGCTTAAAAACGCAAAATTATAATTTGTTCCACACGAATTCTTTCGTGTATTGGCTACCTACGTGAAAATACATTAATTAAATACCTTTGAAAGATATCGTGATCGAGGTTGAAATTGGACAATAAGCCTTCAGTTTTCAAAACACTGTTAATATTTTCTGTAACCTATCTATAGATCACTGTACTAACTACAAATAGAATTGTGACACAAAGAAGATAATGAAATAAATTTAAGCGGGAATTAGCGTAAACTAATAAGTAAAAGTATCGTAGCAGTTTGTGGTGGCTCGCGTCGAAACTAGTTCGCAATTTTTTTAAATTTCGATAATTTTTCTTAATTTTATATAAAGCATCCATATTTCATCATCTTTAGGAACAAAATCTGCTACAATTATCCCAAAGAATCTTAACAGCGTTAGCATCTCGCCAAAAGAAGTTCGCAGTGCACCTCGATTAATGTGTTCTTTATTTATTTGACATGGTCTATTATTGTTATCAGGCCCTAAATTTACTGTTCTAATTTTTCATTTAAAACACAAACAGAAGTCGTTTCAGGTTCTGGCCAATACAAGGCACGTTTGAATGAAGACGGAATGAACAAGTTCTTTTGTAGGGTTGATGTTAAGGGGGTGCAGCGCGGACGCAAAACTGCGAGTTTCAAGTTTCTTTATGACACACAGTGTCCGGCGTAGAACAAGCCAGGTGGACAAAAGTCATTATCAAATTACCGGAAATAGGTACTTTCTACCTGTAAACAACACCCCTAAATTCCTGATTCCAAGAATTGTTTACGTCTAACATTCCATACTGATGAGTCATCGCTTATCAAAGTAAGCTATAAAGGTAAGTGCAATTAAAGAAATGGGTCAGTTGCATTTTAGCGACACTTGCACTAACATCTCATGGTGGCAGTTCCTAATTTTGTGGAAAGTTTAGTGATGGATTTTACTTCTGAAGGTATGTATAATATATTTTTCTTATTACAATCTTTTAATGTGTCATAAATATTCATTAAGTAGACTATCTATGAATACACAAAAAAATACAATGTTTTTCTTTGTTTTCGAACTTATCGAGCTTGGAAAAGCCATGTATCCTCTTGTATCCAGGCTAAATTTTTGATATGCTTTAGCTGCATGGCTATTAATGATTATGACATATATTTTATGTAGCACACTTGAGTACAACCATTTTTTTTTTTTTTTGCAGAAAAGTGTTACTCGGTTAACAAAATAGAGTTTTTCGAAGAGTGGCTTAAGCACGAAAAAGACGTAAGAAATGAACGTCTATTTGAGTTTCTTTCGTCTAAATTTGATTTCTCTGACATCACTGAAGACTGTCAAAGGGAAATTAAGGTGAAATTGGCCAGCATTTCATCGAAAATTGCTACCAAATGGGTGTCCTCGGGAAAGTCGAAAGAGCGTTTCCTTGATAAGAATAAGTTGTGGCTGGAAGGCGAAGATATACAATTCTGCATACGATCGACTCAACCGCAACCTTCTACCTCATCCGCTGACTTTTCTCGACCCGGAAGACCTAAAAAAGTCTTCGAAGAATCGTCTTTTAAAACTAAGAAACGTAGAGTTGAAGATCTAGTTCAATCGCGGAGTGTTGGGGAATTAATGACTGCTGCAGAGGTAGCTGCACGGTCAACTGGGCATAAGAACGTTGCCAGAGTTATAAAAGACATTGCCGAAAATCCAGCTTCTGCAAATGCATGCATTAGCTTCCAACAAGCAAGTGCTGTGCAAAGTGATAGACCGCTAAGTAGTGACGAGGCATTAGCGTATTATATAGATTCAAAATCAACAACTCACACATACAAACAGACTAGGAAGTGGACTATGAAAGTTGGACATCACGTGTTTCCATCATATGAATGCGTTGTAAAATCAAAAAAAGCATGTTATCCATCCGAGGAGCATATTGTTGTGACACAATCTCGAGTAGAAATTGAGCTACAAGCTATTTTAAATAAAACAACAGAACGTTTAGTGGAAGCTCAGAGAGATGTTGTCACAAGTGTGCTACCCAATTCATCGTTTACTCTTGTAAGTAAATGGGGGTGTGATGGAAGTTCCGGCTATAGCACTTACAAACAGAGATTTGAGAATAGCGAAGACACTGATGAGTTCCTTTTTGTTTATTCGTTTGTTCCTCTTAGGTTAATCGACGAAGGTAATAACATTATCTGGCAAAATCCTCGACCATCATCGACGATGTTTTGCCGTCCAATTAAATTCATTTTTGCCAAAGAAACTACGGAGTTGACAAAAATCGAGACGAATAAGGTTTTGGAACAAATAAACAACTTGGAGCCTACATCTTGTGATCTTGGTGGTTCTGAAATTTCTGTTACACATCGTTACTACTGACAATGACCGATGGAAAAGTATGCAATGCTTTGACAGAGACACATTCATCGCAGAAATGCTATATTTGTGGGGCTACTCCCAGAATGATGAATGATGAAGGAAGGCATGTTGATAGCAACCAGGATAATTTTGGCTTTGGTTTGTCAACATTACATGCTTGGATTCGTTCGTTTGAGTGCTTTTTACACATTAGTTATAAGTTAGATATTAAGAAATGGCAAGCTAGGTCTTCAGAGGAAAAAGAAAGTGTAAAACAACGATCAGACGAAATCAAACAACGATTCAAGAATCAAATGGGATTAATTGTGGACAAGCCAAAGCCAGGATTTGGTTCCACAAATGATGGAAACACAGCTCGACGTTTTTTCGGGAACCCCGAAGTGAGTGCTCAGATCACAGGATTGGATGTTACAATCATCAAAAACTTTGATACATTATTGAGGACATTGTCTTCTGGTTTCGAGATAAATCTTGTTGAATTCAACAAGCTTTGTCTCGAGACAAGAAGACTTTATTTAAGTCTTTACTCGTGGTACTACATGCCTGCTACTGTGCATAAATTGCTTGTTCATAGTACAGAGGTAATTAAGACAGCAATAGTTCCAATAGGGCAGCTTTCAGAGGAAGCGCAAGAAGCGAGAAACAAAGATTGCCGGAGGTTTAGAGAGCACAACACCAGAAAGTGCTCTCGTCTTGCCACGAATAGAGACTTGCTCAATATGTTGATTATAACTTCTGATCCTCTGATCAACAGCCTCCGGGAAGTACCAAAAAAAAAGTCGAATAAATTGAGCGCGGAGGTCTTAAAGCTCATCATAGCTCCCACTATAGAGCCTCGACTCCAACTCCAACCAAGACCTCCACAAGCTCGGGAAGACTATCTTCTATCGGAATCATCGGATTCTGCATCCGATGATTCTGATATTGAGAATTAGTTTAAATGTAAATAGATACCTACCTCTAGCGTTAGATTTATAATTTTTGTATATAATATATTAGTCTAAGGTTGTGTATATATAATTAGCGTCGATATTTGTAGCGATTAAGATAATTATTTTATTCTTATTTTTTTCCTGTACCTTTCATTTCTAATAGAAATCGTGTTTACATGAAATAAAATATTTGTATACAATTTCTTTGCATTTTATTTATAAAAATATATTATAGTACTTTATAATTAACTAATTCATAGATATAGTTCCAAAACCATGAAAATATATTTTTGTCCACCTGGCTTGTTCTACGCCGGACACTGTGCACCGCCTCGGCAATAAGAAACAATATATTACACTGCATTCCTCACCTCATCAGTGGGGTAGTAGATGTATTGCCAATACCAGAAGCCCTTGTCCTTATTCGGGAACAGGTGGTCCTCAGGCACGAACGGGAAAAACCGGCCGCGGTTCATCGAATCGCGCGAGTCCATCGCCTTCACGCCGATCTTGTCCAAACAGATGCCTGCAAAACAGTTTCACTTACATTTTAATAAAAACACAGCTTTTCAATCTTGTTCTAGAGGCATAGGGTTCAATGTTGCTTGGCAGAACTATGTATTAAGAGCCCTATTACACCTCGACTGTGATTTTTGCGTAAAATGGTCAATTTTGGCGTTCTTGATCTCAGAAACAAAAATACACTAACAATTTTGATTCATTGAATAGTGAAGAATAGCTATTGGCATAGTTCGTAGGGCCTCGCTTTTTGTAAATTTTGCTTAACTTTTTAATTAAACCCAAAATTGCAGAGAACGATTTTCATAAAATGCGCGAAGCCACTTTTTTGAGCTCCTAGATTGAACTACTGTTCTAAACAAATGAAATAAAAAAAATTGAATGTTATCTCTTATATAGTCGAATAGTTCGTAGCGGCCTTGGAATTTTTAGATATCATTGATTTTATATAGAAAAAAATCTTATTCTAAACCAAAAAACTTCGAAAATAGCTTTAAGTTAACTGTGAATTTCTCCTATCTACGATAATATTATTAAATAAAATTTATACCAGAATAATGGTTACTTCATGAGGAATAAAGATTTTATAATTTTTAAGCATGAATTTATTCTCCTATTCCGATAAAAACGATAAATACAACTGCAAAATTACTACAAAATGAGATGCACCGGCCGTCCGAACCAGCGTTGCCAGAATGTTACTTTTGTAACATTTTACGTTACTTTTGAGCATCTCATGTTACTTCCATGTTACACGACACAAAATGTTACTTTTACGTTACTTTGAAAACTTGATAAAAATATAGGTACCTATAATTAAATATTTCCCAGCATAAAAAGATAATCGTGAATCGTAACGCAAGATAGTGTCATCTTATTTTGTTTATTTACTTTTTGTCCATTTTCTTCTGATTCTTACGAGGTACCTAGCGAAGGTAGCTAACGAACTTTGGAATCAAAGTTCGATAGTTTATTACTTTTATTACTTCGATCAATAAATTTTAATACTACTGATTTCTGAAGGAAGGCACTGACCTCGGTCATACCGGTTGTATACCTAGCATTGGAGGTCAGGGAAGTCACTTTCGTTATTGTAACCGGTTTTTAAATAGGTTTAGGTACTTATTGAAATAGACAACATTGGATCCACTGTTTTTCTTCCTTTCGAATGGAATAGAATAGAAATTATTTGTTGTGTAACTGTGTACAATATAGTTCAAGAATGGAATAGAAAGTTTTTTGTGTTATCAATTGCCTTATGTGGTATATAATCTATATATTAATACGTGAAGCAAAAACATTGTACCCGTTTTTACGAAACTTGCGCGGGATGGAGGAGTATGAAATTTTGCACACTTATAGTTTACTATTAGTCATAGCGTGATGTAATATAGCCTATAGCTTTCCTCAATAAATGGACTATTCAACACAAAAAGAATTTTTAATTCGAATCAGTAGTTCCTGAGATTAGCGCGTTCAAACAAACAAACAAACAAACAAACTCTTCAGCTTTATAATATTAGTATAGATATAGAGAAAGTTATCCGAATGTAAATATTTTTTTAAAATTATGCATAAAAAACATTAAATCAACAAAAACAACACTACACACTATAATGAATTTGACACATACGCATATGTATTTGACACACACGTATTGTTTGTCTTTAATGCAGCCGACATCTGTCAATGCCAATCCGAACTCACATTCTATCTTTTTTAATTTTTCAATGCATAGGATACAATCCGTGCAGCCTTAATAAAGTTACGATCGAATTTCGACCACTGGGCGACTACTAGTAATAATAATTGGTCATGCAACGCTCTACTGGAAACGCTCTATCATTACGGACAGGACTATTGTCGCCAATAAGCCTGATATCGTGGTGGTCGACCGATCCCAGCGCCGGGCAATACTGGTAGATATCACCATACCTCATGATGAGAACCTTGTGAAAGCCGAGAAGGACAAGCTCAGTAAGTACCTTGACTTGGCTCACGAGGTTACCAATGGCGGGCAATTGGAGGGCGCCAATATCGATCGAGCGTCATCGTCAGTGTATGTATAGTGCGACTACCAAGTTTTGATCAAGTATAATTCTTTTACAAGCTTTTATTTAGTTTCACCTGTCAAGGTCTGTAATCAAATCTTGCATATTAAATTTAATCCACTTCCCGGTTACCGATTGAGCTGAAATTTTGCATGCATGTGTAAATCGGATGCCAATGCAAAATTATTGACATGGAGCTGGTCTGATGATGGAACCGGAAAGTGGCCACAGGAACTCGGTAGTTAAACGACACAACCCCATCGAGTTTGGGACTCGTTTGATCCGTCTTGACGAGTACTTTATTGCTAGATGGTAACCAGGGTCTGATGATGGAGCTGAAAGATGGCCATAGGAACTACACAACCCCATCGAGTTTAGGCTCGTATTATTCGTCTTAATGAGTACTTTGGTGCTAGATGATAACCAGGGTCTGATGATGGAGCTGGAAGATGGTCATAGGAACTCGGTAATTAAACGACACACCCCTATCGAGTTTGGGCTCGTATGATTCGTCTTGACGAGTACTTTGGTGCTAGATGGTAACCGGGATCTGATGATGGAGCTAGAAGATGGTCATAGGAACTCGGTAATTTAACGACACAACCCCATCGAGTTTGGGCTCGTATTATTCGTCTTGAAGACTACCTTGGTGCTAGATGGTAACCAGGATCTGATGATGGAGCTGGAAGATGGCCATAGGAACTCGGTAATTAAACGACACAACCCCAACGAGTTTGGGCTCGTATTATTCGTCTTGATGACTACCTTGGTGCTAGATGGTAACCAGGGTCTGATGATGGAACCGGAAGGTGGCCATAGGAACTCTGTAGTTAAATGACAAGATCACATCGAGTTTGCCCTCGTTTGATTCGTTTTGACGAGTACTTTGGTGCTAGATGGTAACCAGGATCTGATGATGAAGCTGGAAGATGGCCATAGGAACTCGGTAATTAAACGACACAACCCCATCGAGTTAGGGCTCGTATTATTCGTCTTGATGACTACCTTGGTGCTAGATGGTAACCAGGGTCTGATGATGGAACCGGAAGGTGGCCATAGGAACTCTGTAGTTAAAAGACACAACCCCATCGAATTTGCCCTCGTTTGATCCGTCTTGACAGTACTTTGGTGCTAGATGATAACTACGATCTGATGATAAGCTGGAAGATGTTCACAGGAACTTGGGAAAATAAGTTCGTTCGTTCCGTTTGTTATAAATGTAGATTCTGTCTTTGATTAGATGGATGACCCAATGCCAAGGTGAGTACGTGCCGAGGGCTGAATGGTATGAGGGTGTATAAACATGCCATATCGTTAACTTTTCGCCTCAGGGTACCAGGGCGAACCCTGTGTACTAAAGCCCTTATCCCTCTACAAAATTAATTAATTCATTAATAAAAAAAAGAACTAAAAAAAAATAATTTAAACCTGATAATAAGAAAAAAATTCTTTATAAATAAAAGCGTGTTACATTGTGATTGCAAAAAATTTTTGTTTCAGAGAGCACGCGGCATCTGTGACACCCAACACCTGGCTGCTGAGCTTCAGCATGTCAAGCACGTACTACAGGATAATAAACTGAAAGTACCACGGCTTCGGTACAGAAAACGCAATAAACCAACCACAGTCGAGCGCCAACCTGCTGTACTTCCATATATGAAAGGTGTCACTGACAAGATTGAACATATCTAAAAGTGAGCTTCAATCAACACTTACTTCAAGCCGCCGAAGATCAGACAATTTTTATGACCAGTCAAGTGCAACATACCCCTTCAAGATACAGGTGTGTACAACTGGAATGCGACTGTGGGCTCTCTTACATCGGGCAAACACAGAGATGTGTAGGGACCCGCATTAAAGAACATATAGCTGACGTGAAGCATAGGCGCGAAAATAAGTCTGCAGTATGCGAACATTCCCTAGAGGGGCCGAACTATTTTATCAGATTTGATAAACTACAAATTCTCGCTAAAGAACAACGATTCATCACTAGGATAATACGCGAGGCTATTGAATTTAAAAAACATCCTGACTTCAATAGAGAAGATGGTTGGAATCTACCACCAGCCTGGGATCCCATCATACACAATATTAAATCCCAGCCCCAACACCATACTGCCAGACCAAAAGATACTGTAAGCTCTTTCTGCGTAAAACGGAACGCACCTGATTAAATTTAAATGAGGGTATACAATCTACTTACTAATTATGAGACGACCGACCCTGCAAAGGGTTCGAAACGTCAGGATAAACATTATCTATAGTAATGTGTGAAATAATTGAAATGTAGTAGATCCGTAAAAGTATTTTCATTTCAATGTGTAGTGTTCGCGTAAACTTAAGAAAACAATGTCGTAATATTAAATCTGAAATAAAAACTCTGTCTTTCTATTGCTTTTTCACACCAAAACCATTGGATCGATTTGATTGAAATGTGGCAAATAGGTAGTTCTGTTTTATACTCCCATGTAAATTGTAATTCGTTTTATTCTAATCTAAGCTTTATTTTTATATAAAACAAAAAAACGTCCTTTGCTAGATAAAGGACTAGGTAAAAGAATACATTTTATTTTTAACAAATTATCATCTGTTTCATTTATGATATCATCTTCATATTATAATCTGTTTTTTCACATACTTCCATGGCACACTAAAAATGTGCGGGTATAGCGATAACGAATTACTCCATAGAAATACTAAAACATACTTATAAACTTTGGGAAAACTATCAAAATCGCTTGGTCGTAGTTTCGATACAGTATTGTGGACTCGCGAGCTTCAATGAGTAGTCGGGACGCTTCAATATACCTATTCTCGCAGAGTGGAGATTTGTAATACGGCTCGTAAGGTGGTCACCATCCATTTGTGTTTTTTCACTTAGTGCAAGTCCGTTAACCTATTGAGCGCCAAGCAAGCGATGTGCCCCCAGCGCCACGCTATAAATCTATCGGATATATAGTAAAAAGTAGTGATGAGGACAATTTAATGTACCATCGATAAATTATACTTATTAACGTGTTTTTTTTCCTTAAAAGGTTTCAGATAAATTAAAATAATAAATTTTTTACTTTTTATTTTTAAGTGTTAACTGCTACACTTAAGCTGAATTAAATATGAAAAAATTAAACGCCCACCCGACCCACTGTCACTGTCACTGTATTTTATATAAATATTTAAAATAATAAACTTCGAAATCTTCGTTTTGTTTTTGTCTATTACTGTTCGCAAATAAAAACAAAGCAGTTACATAACTAGGATCAGCCATAATCGGATCGGATCAGAAGCTGAACAACCCGAGAGCGCCTCTAAGGCTAGGTCCTCGGCTCGGGTTAACCGGGTCATAGGGGTTGGGAGTAGCGCCCAGGTCATCATACCCTTGTGTGTACGGCACGTAAAGCCGTTGATCCCGACTGCATTAACATTCGTTAACAACCACCAATCGCACTGGGCCCGCGTGGTGTTATATGACCCGTTCGCCTTGTAGTGTTTGCCCCAGCAATGGGGACATACAACGATCTGGTGATATGTTGGTCTCACCGAGTTCTACGTCCTCCGCGCCCTCGTCGCTGGCCTTGCAGAGGTGCGGCGAGGGCAGTGCCTGGTTCACGAACCGGTCTAAAGCTGCGCGACTCAGCACGGAGCCCGCTCCGCCACTCATGTAGCCCTGAAAGGTGGTCAGTATATAGTGTAAATTCTGCCTTATCATCATCATCAACATCATATCAGCCAAAAGACGTCCACTCCTGGACAAAGGCCTCTCCCAAGGATCTCTACAACGACCGGTTTTGTGCTGCCCGCATCCAGCGGCTTATCTTACGACCTTTACCTGATCGTCGGTCCACATTGTTGGAGGCCTGCCCACGCTGCGCTTTCCGGTACGGGGTCTATTATTATTATCATTATTTGCCTTACTATTATTTATTTATTGTTTAAGAAACAAACAGCATTTTAAAGTACAGAGGTAATAGTAACTTAATCTAAGTTTCTCATTTGCCAAAACAGTTTCCACGTGTGATTAATATAACTACTCTTATCAATTATTCATGTCAGTAGTAAATAGCCTATAGTCGCACTGGTGGGCTAAGGCCAATCATCATTGAAATCAAGTCATCACTATAGTTAATAGGTAATAGCTTAACCGCTCATATGCGGCGAGCACTGATCAGTGCCCTAAACAATTTTTATTTTTTATTTTTTTAATAATATTACAATGAGATTAACCTGTCATCTACCGTGAATACAGACACAATAAAATTTTTATTGTTTATGGCACTGATCAGTGCTCGCGGCAGATGACAGGTTATACTATAAAGCAAACCATAAATCACAGAGATTTGTCCGGTATGCTACAAATAAGTTGAGCTCAACATCTACACATAACTTCAACAAAATGCAAAGACCATAAAAGTAAACATAGGTTATAAAAAAACTTTAACATTAAATAAAATGCGATACAAATGAATCGCGTCAGCAGGCCGCCTGCAGTCTGCACTACGTGAGAAAGAGATACAAGCTAGCTAGAATGTTCGCTATAGTTATACCTTTACCAACGGCCACCGAGGCAATTACCAATATTGTCATACGTATAAAAAGGAAAGTCCTGACTCATTGAATGACTGACTTTCATCAAAACTTAACTTCTAAACTTAAAGCTTTTCTGAATGACAATGACATTTTCTGTAATACGGGCCTTTATATATCTCTCATGCACTCTCTTCATAATCTTTTTTCTATCTGTCACTCGCTTTTAGTTTCTTTTCTCTCTTTCCATCCACCTGTCCTCTCCCTCTCCCGCTCTTTCTCTTTTATTTATAAAACATACCTGATTAGTGTACGGCTTGAAGCGGCATCCGAAGTGCAGCGCTTCCTGGGAGTTGTAGTCTGCCAACATGTATCTTAGGTTCTCCACTATCACATAGCTGTAACAAACAAAGCATCTATAGTTTATACATATAAAAATATATCATAATCATCATCATCAGCTCATTATATATCCCCACCCCGTCAGCTACGCGTCGCGCGCGCTCACGCCGGCCGAACAACAATACAGTCAAATTCAACGTGAAGCGCTCGCTATTGTATTTACCGTTAAGAAGTTTCACCAGTATTTATATGGCAGGAATTTTTTACTACGCACTGACCATAAACTACTAGTTACAATTTTTGGACCAAAAGCTTGTATGGCCGCGGACCGTCTTCAGCGGTGGGCTATTATTTTATCAGCATATAATTTTGATATAGAATATGTAAGAACTAATAGAAATAATGCAGACGCGTTGTCTCGCTTACCGTTATACGATAACGTGGCCAAGGCCAGCCATTCAGTACCCAAGCAAACTTATTTACATTTTGCACGAGATGCATTGTTTGATTATCATATGATATGTTATGAAACAAAAAAGATCCTATATTAAGCAGAGTATTTAGTTATGTTCAGGATGGTTGGCCTAAAGACTTAGAGCATTAAACCAACCGGAGACGCCACTGTCAGGCGTTCCCTTCTGCCAAAAGAATATGACCGCCGATCATATTCGTTATATAAAACTAGTTCCAGCGTGTACCTGCGTCATTTGCAAATCACGGCGCACGCGATAAGACCTGAGCAAAAAATGCCAAATTGCAGTGTTTTTTTTTATTTTTTTTTATGCCTTATAAGACAGCTCTTGACCTCGATCTTGCCTGATGGTGAGCGTAGATGAAGTCTAAGATGGAGCGAGCTGCCCTAGAAGATGCCTATTAACTCTCGCCTTGAAGGAATTCAGATTATAAATTTTTGGGAACACAGACGATGGCAGAGAATTCCACTCCTTGCCAGTGCGCAGTAAAAATGATGACATGAAGCGCTTAGTGCGACATAGTGGAATTTCTACTAGGTGGGGATGATATCCTGCAGTACCTCTGGAGGTTCGGTGGTAAAAGGGCGATGGTGGTATGAGCTCGAAAAGCTCCCCGGCACACTCTCCGTGGTAAAGTCGGTAAAAGACACACAGGCAGGCGACACGACGCCGGTGTGCGAGGCTGGTAAGCTTGGCCTCGACAAGCGCGTCATCACCGATGAGCCTTATAGCTCTGCGTTCCACCGAGTCGAGTGCGGCCAACTGGTATTTGGCAGATCCGTCCCAAAGGTGACTGCAGTATTCCCTGCACGATCGGACTTGAGCCTTGTACAGGCTAAGGATCTGCTCTGGTGTGAAATACTGCCGCACCTTGTTCAGGATGCCCAGCTTTTTTGCTGCAGTCTGAGCTTTGGACTCGATGGTAAAGCCGAAGTTGAGATTTGCAGTCAACTCCATGCCTAACAGCTCAAGGGTGCCCTTGATTGGGATGGACGTACCACGGAAAGTAGGAGTCAGAAGAAATGGACTCCTTTTGGCGGAGAACAGACACGCTTGTGTTTTGGAGACGTTGAAACGGACCAGGTTGTCATCCCCATTGGAGACGAGGTTTAAGGTCGCGTCTGCTCGCTCAACCATGGCCTCTCTTAGAGAGTGAATGTTTCCCTCTCTGGCTCCCGCAGCCGGAATGTATCTTTCTGCAACAGTACTATCGTCTGCGTACCCAACTATCCCTGGCTGAAGCAGGTCGTTGATGTGAAGTAGGAAAAGAGTTGCCGAAAGAACAGACCCTTGAGAAACTCCGGCGTCGATAGCCATGATGTCAGAGGAGCAGCCATCAATGACTACTCTGATCGACTGCTCACTCAAAAAGTCAGTGATCCAATTGCAAAAGCCAGTAGGGATGCCGTACGCGGGAAGATTGCTTTACAGACTTTTATGCCAAACCCTGTCAAAAGCCTTCGAGATGTCCAAGGACACGGCAAGGGCTTCGCCGTGTTTCTCGATGGCTTCGCCCCAACAGTGCGTGACGTACACTAAGAGGTCCCCAGTAGACCGTCCCTGGCGGAAGCCGTACTGACGATCGCTGAGGAGATCGTTGTGCTCTAGGTACGTCAGCAGTTTGTGGTTTAGGACCTTTTCCATAACTTTGCAGATTATGGAGGTTATGGCGATTGGTCTGTAGTTTGCAGGGTCGGCACGACTACCCTTCTTGGGAACAGACTGAACATTAGCTAGCTTCCACGATTTTGGCACCACTTCCTGCTTAAGAGAGAGGCGATACAAGCGCGTCAAAACAGGAGACAACTCAGGTGCACAATTCCTCAAAACTCTACCTGGTATTCCATCTGGACTACTGGCCTTATTAACGTCGAGATTTCGGAGTACTCTACGAACCTCTTTGTTGTGAATAATGATCTCCGACATGTAGGAGTCATGGTGAGATATGCTAGGTGGTGATTTAGAGCCCGAATCAAGGCGCGAGTTACTTGCGAAGAGGGATGCAAACAAGTTCGCCTTCTCTAACGCGGTGTGGGCCAATGACCCATCTGGTTTGAGCATGGGAGGAAGTAAAGGACGGCAGAAGTTGGTCTCGATCGATTTGGAAAGGGACCAAAACTGCTTGCTACCTTGTGGGTAGGACCCCAACTTGGCCCCAATACGACCAACATGATCGAAACGTGCTTTCCTTAACACCCGTTTGCAGAACTTGGCGGCAGAGCTAAAGGCTCTCTTCTTTGCGTGGATACTGCCGTCTCCGCGTTTGCAACCGTGAGCCTGGGCCCAGACTTGGTACGCTGCCTCCTTCCGCGCTTCAGCGTGAGCGCAGTCAGCATTGAACCATGGACGGGCCCTAATGCCTATGGGGACGCAGAGAATGGGATAAAATATTCCATTCCCTGGCGTATCACGTCTGCGATTGCGCCGGCACAGACAGAAGGTTCGCTCGAAGAGAAGCACAGTTGCCGCTAAGGATAAGACGCGAAGAAGTGCCGCATCTCGTCCCAATCTGCCGACCCATACCTCCATACTCGCCTCGATCCTCGAAGGGTAATGTCCGGAGGAGAGCATAAAAATACGGATTTCACCAGACAGTGGTCAGAAGATCCCAGCGGAGCCGAGACCGATACTGAGTGTCTGTCTGGATCAGTTGTCAGCAGAAGGTCTAGGCAATTGGGTGTGTGGCCGTCAACATCAGGTATGCGGGTTGCTTGGTTCACTAGCTGGGAGAGATTTTGCGATAACGCAAACTTGCGTGCCTCTCTTCCAGCATGATCCGTTTTCTGGAACGGGAATACCCAATCGCTATGGTGAGCGTTGAAGTCCCCCAGAAAAACATGCTCCGCAGTTGGATACTTTCGTTGGGCCAGGTCAGCTGCCTCAGTGAGGTGGTCAAACAACCGAGTCGTCTCCTGATCTCCGCTGTGCGACCGATAGACACCGACATAGAGAGTTTTCTCTATGCCGGTGTCTACCAGCAACCATAGTGTGGATAAACCTGAAACCTCGTAGCTGGTGAGACGTCGACAGCACACGTCATCGCGGACATGCGCACAGACCCCGGCTTGCTTCTTGAACTTATGCTCAAGCGAGTAGCCGGGATACTTAAGGTAGGCTACGTCCGACGGTTTCGCTATCTTCGTCTCAGTAAGAAACAGCAAGTGTGGTTTTTCGGTCTCGAGATGGTAGTGGACCGGTTGGAAGTTTGAGTGCAGACCTCGGATGTTTGTGAGGTGCACTTTGGTTGGGAGGAAGTGCAGCCGTTGTACACACTTACTTTTTAAAACTTTTTGCTTCATATTGAGGTGAGGTGGTTTTGCTGGGGTATCAAAAGCCAGCCAGGCGCAGTTTGGTTACCAAACACGGCACTCATGATCATCAGTGTACTAAAGAAAATACTCATGTGGAGACCGCGGGGACGCCCGTGCCCCCCTGGAAATTGCCACCGGGTCCTCCCTTCCAGTCGCCATCTGGCACGGTGGAGCCATTCCAGGATTTTTCGCAAGGTGGCGGAGCAGCCTTTCGTACGTGGCTGGCGCACTACTTGAGCCCGCTACTGCCTGCGGTCGGCCAACGGCTAAAAACCGTGCCACGGATTCCGCTACCCTCCACGATGAGCTTTTCAGCACAGATTTGATCAGAGTCCAAGACCGGTCCTTCTGACGCTACTGCCAGCCATCAAGCCCCCAAAGGCACTGGCATTCCTACTATGCTACGACGGAACACAGCAAGCTGCTTGACGTCAGACTGAAATAGGAAGGTGGTAGCGAGCCAGGCGGACCCTTTCGAGCCTTACCACCGCTATGGGGGATTTTCAGCCGCCTCTACTTGACAGTGGAGATGTTGCCCGGGGTGGACCGCTAGGAGGTAAATCCCCAACCACCCCAAACGTAAAAAACGTACGTAAAAAACGATCAGAAACGTCGATTGTACAAAAGGATAACGTTACTTTTCATCTATAACTATTATTTTGTCTTAATATTATTGAATAATGCACTAAATTTGCAAAAAACTGAAAAAATATTGTTAATCAATAAGTGTTGCCACTAAAACGTTAAGTTGCAACTTTGCGTAACTTTTAAAGTTGAATGAGCCAACATTGAATTATAATTTATATTTCACGTTCTATAAAGTTAAAACTGTATTTTTACTATAAATGCTTATTTCATTAATGATAGATCACTACTTATAAATTGTAACTTATTTTGTTTTTCCAGATTTTTTTCAACTTAATTGCATTAAAAATTCTCAATACTAGGAAACTGTTTCGTCACTTATCCCGAAAATAGGAAATTTTAATTTAATTTGGCCATTGGCCACACTGCAACAAAGTTAGAGCTGCGACAGTACAAAAACAAAATATTGATATCGACTTCACCATAACGTTTATTCTGGTTATTAAAGGAAAATAATAATATAGATAAATAAATATAAAAAAACAAATTAGAGATCGAAACATACTTATCTCGATTTGGAGAAAAGGTAGTGGAATATAAAGCGGGCTTCGTAGTATTTTCTACTAAAAAATTAAATGCAGTACATGCATAAAGGGTTTATGTGGGGAGCCAAATGACAAAAGTTTAACATACCAAAAAAGTCGTGGTGGCCTATTGTATGCATCAAAAGAAGTTATTGATTTATGTCGCCATTGTGAATTAAAGATCCGCAAACACTTAACTGATGACAAATAATAAAAAATCAAAATAAAAAACCTATTAAATTCATACAACAATAGTAGTAGTAATACAACATACAGCAAAATAATAGTTAATTTCTGACAGAAATAACAACACCTACACCATAGAATTTACTTAAAACTATAACATTACGTTTTTTATTCTATTTTTTTTTTAAATTATATGGACACTTCGAGTAGCTTTAATGCATTAAAGAACTTTGCATCATTCAAAGATTTAACCTCAGAAGGCAGTTTATTTTAAACCTTGACAGCATTAGATATATATTTCGCTGTTCGTTTAAGTATGATATCATTCTGGAGTTCGGTACATTCCTGTATATTAATATGTTTTAATTTAAGTCTGTTGCTTTTAAATTCAGCTTTATTTGGAAACTTATATAGAAATAGAAAAAATCTCTCGAATAATTGCATTTGGAAATCTGAAAAATTAAGACCCTACGTTACCTACAAAAATAATTGATCTGCGTTATGGAACCACGAAAGTACTATACATGTTGTTCAGTTTTTCGGTTCCTCTTGTTTGAGAGTCTCGGTAAAATAGGTAGCAAACTATTTTTCCATAATGAAAGAATAAGATTGCAGCTTTTCTTAAAAACAACAATTCTCCTTGGAATGGAATAAATTATATAGGTATATTTTGCAGATTTTGATTTATCCTAATTAATAACTGTCGTTTTTAACGATAAATAAAAGCAAAGTGTCTACCTTAATTAACCATACTGAAGATCCTGATTTAAACAAAAAAAAATCACATTAACATTCATCATCATCATTATCTCAACCAAAAGGCGTCCACTGCTGGACAAAGGCCTCCCCCAAGGATCTCCAATACGACAGGTTTTGTGCAGCCCGCATCCAGCGGCTTCCCGCGACC
>CAUJAO010000006.1:0-91489 GCA_963082485.1 Eudonia mercurella | reverse complement strand
AACAGAATGCATTAACAACATAGCGATTGCTGAAACCGCTGACAATACGATATCCGAGTTTGACTTTGAAAATGTCTTTATGCGACGTGGGCAAGACTCCAAAAAAATCAGTGGCTGTGTGTGTGGGGACCTAACTAACTACTCAGAAAAGTAATTAGAGAGGAGCTGCAGGCCATCATGAAAGAGCCCTTATTAATGATTTCTCAATTATGCAGTGACTCGCAAAAACAAAGTCTTGCTTTGCAAAAGATCACGCTTGCTCAATCATCTATACTTGAGAGGTTAGACGAGAAGAAGAAGTCGGTAAATGAAGTTGAAACCAATAAGAAAACTAGTTTACAATCGGCATCACCCGCTTCAGGAGGACTGTCTACTACTATGATGTCTAAAAAATCAAATAAATCAAAGGTTATGAAATCAGTTGCTGTCAGTCGTGTGCCTGCAAATCCTATGATTTTAGACTCACAAAAATCACAGGCAGACGCCACGGTACCAGAAACAAATATAACCTCCGCAGTTCTATCTTCTATACCTCCAGCGATTACTACAGGAAGTGACCACTTAGTTGAAGATGGGTGGACCGAGGTAAGCGTGGACGAGTGCGAACATCTTTACCCAGAGTATCCCGAGGCACCGCGACTCCGGGGGCCACATTGCTACGAGCAGCCGAAAGAAAACGTTTCCTACATCTTTATTATGTACAAGAAGGGACTACAGTTGAGCAGGTACGTGCTCACCTCACTTCAGTATGTGGAGATGACGTTTGTTTGGTGGAGGCGCTGAAGGCACGCGGAAGCTACTCATCCTTCAAGCTGGGGGTGCCAACTAAGCTCACTGAACAGGTTTTGTCCCCTAACATTTGGTCAATGGACATCTGCATCAAACCGTGGCGCCAGAACTTTCGTGGTAAACAAGAAACACAGCCATAAATCTCGATACAAAAAAATTCAACTGTACTATCAAAATGTTCGTGGTTTACGTTCTAAAACTGCAATGTTTTATAGTTATGTTAGCTTGCATGAATTCGATGTTATTGCTCTAACAGAAACCTTTCTGACTAGTTCCGTATGCAACGGCGAACTCTTTCCGGCTGGTTATTCAGTGGTTCGTAAAGACCGTGCTGGAGATGCCGGGTGGGTTGGAGTTCTGCTAGCAGTACGTGAATATTTTTCTGTTCAAGTTGTTTCTAATATTGACGGCCTTACGCCGGACAAAGAGTTGATTTGTGCTATTATAAGTTGGAAGAATATAAAGGTGTTATGTTGCGTGGTGTACTTACCTCCTAGCTATAAAGATGACCAATATTTAAATGTGTTGTCATGTCTTGAAAGTGTTGTCTGTTCTTATCCTAAGTTAAATGTTTTGATTGTAGGTGATTTTAATATAAATTCATGTAGCGTAAACGTTACGATGCAATTTGTTAATTTTTGTGAATTCTTGAACTTACATGAAAATAATCACATAGTAAATAGCCATGCTGGTATGTTGGATCTTGTATTGAGCGATCTTGCTTCCGATCAGGTAACGGTATCTGAAAATACTGACCCTTTTGTGACAATTGACGAGTACCACCCCACGCTCGACATTACTGTCAATTTAGAGAGTAGGATAGTGCCACCACAACCGCCGCAGCGTTTATTGCCTGATCCGCATGATGATACATGTCCTAACTGGAATTGGCATAAGGCTGATTTTCAAGCATTATATGCAGCCATGTACGCGATTGACTGGTCAGGCGTTTATAAGATCGCAGATGTAGACGTAGCCATAAAGACTTTTTACAATAAATTGAACGATTGCATATCTTCTCATGTTCCACTAAAATATAGCTCTTTTCATGACACTAGATATGCATATCCAAATTGGTACACAAGAGACATAATTAATACTCTTAAATCTAAATATTTTCATTTTAAGCGGTATAAATTAGAAGGCAAAGAGTTCAAATACTATAGGTGGCATGCCAAGAAATTAATGAGCAACGCGTATCAACAACACTTACGTACGGTTCAAAAAAATATTGTTAACGATCCAGCAAAATTTTGGAAATATGTGAAGGATAAGAGAAAAGATAGACGACGAATAGATTGTTTTAAGTATGGCCATGATATTCTGACAGGGCAGGCTGCTGCTGAAGCATTTGCACTATATTTCGGTTCGGTGTTCCTAGACGAGGAGCCGCGCCTAGATCCTCTAGAGGCGGCACGAGAGGCAGCTATTTGCACAGGCGTTGATGCTAGATCGGTTTCAGTCTCAACCCTAGAAAAGGCAGACCTGAACCGCGCCGTGAAGCGCCTTAAAGCTCGATCGTCATGTGGGCCCGACGGCATACCGTTGTTTTTTACTAAAGACTGCATATCGGCCCTTTTAACTCCGCTGTTATATATATATATAATCGTTCGCTAGCTCAAGCTAAATACCCAGATTGCTGGAAACTCTCCAGAGTAACGCCTATCCCAAAAGGGGAACCTGAATCTGATGTAACTGCTTATAGACCAATCGCAGTATTGTCTGTTTTTGCCAAGCTGTTCGAATCCATGCTCAACAGTCATATTAGCCGACAGGTTAGCAGCCAGTTGCACAATAGTCAACATGGTTTTCGTAAGGCGCGATCAACTACCACCAACCTAACAACGCTGGTAGACTACGTTTCCGCTGAAATGGATGCTGGTAGACAAGTAAATGCAACCTATTTTGACTTTAAAAAAGCTTTCGACCTTGTAGACAACGACAAATTATTGCAAAAACTGTCAATTATTGGTTTTACACCCAATTTTCTAAAATTTTTAGCCAGCTATCTTAAGGATCGACGTCAATTTGTAAGGTTAGGAAGATTTGAGTTTGAAAACTATTATACAAGGTCTGGGGTAAGCCAGGGAAGCACTTTGGGTCCAACGCTATTTTTAATTATGATCAACGACTTGCCTCAGGTTGTGAGATTTTCGAAATGTCTTCTATTCGCAGATGACCTAAAATTATATGTTGGCATAGCTGGAGAGGCTCATGCCCAGGCGCTGCAAAGTGACATAGATGCTATAGCCACCTGGAGTGGTAACAATCGACTTCCTTTTAATGAAGCTAAATGCAAGACGATTACATTTTCGCGTAAGAAATCTATTCTTAAGACTGACTACACATTATTTGACGCTCCTTTAGAAAGAGTTGACGAAATACGAGACCTAGGTTTAACTATAGATAGTAAGATTGACTTTCACAAACATGTGACAAATGTGTGTAAGTCCGCTAGTAGAATTTTAGGCTTTATTATTAGGACATCCTCGGAATTTAATGGTGAATTGGTGGCTAAAGTTCTGTACAGTGCGTATGTGTGCAGCAAACTCGAATATGGATCAGTCATTTGGGACCCTCATGAGAACAAGTACAGTCTCATGGTAGAGAAAATTCAACGTAAGTTTGCTCGTTGGCTGTTTAAAAGGATTCACGGGTACTATCCCTTCCTTTATCCATCCTTGTTTGTATACGGAATGGTGGGTCTTGATACGCTTGCCTCCAGAAGAAAACTGCTTCTTATGGTGCACTACCTCTCCATATTATACCATAAGGTAGAATGCCCGTATGTGCTCGAGAGAACATGCCTCTCAGTGCCTATGCGAATCCCCCGTGACGCCTCAGGCCTGGTGGCGCCGCGCCGCCGGCCGCGCCTACTGCATAGGCCCGCCACGCGGACCCACCATGCCGCACAAGCACCAACCATGCACGCGCACAGCCTGATTGGGGACATGCTCGCTCAATACAATGATTTAGATCTTTTTGCGGATGGTCTGGGACGGCTGGTAGCGGTGACTCACCAGTTTCTTAATATCTGATAATTTCGAATTTTTATTGACATTACTTGAATCTCATATGTATATGTAATTTATTTTTAATTAATTTAATTTCCTAATTTTTAATTAATTTAATTTCCTAATTTTCATATAATTTAATTTAATAATTTTATAAATGTATTTTTTTGATTTATTATTATTGGTGAATTCATTTTTGTATTTTGTTTTTATTGTATAACTTGCCTGTGTATTGGACATGTAGTCTGTTAGCTGGCATGTAATAAATAAAGAAATAAATAAATATACTAGAAATAAATAAATAAATAGGAAAAATAAGTTTAACTATGTTGTATCACACAAAGTTTCAATACTTAACACATTCGTTTTTGTTTACAATAATGTTATGATAATAAGAATACCATTTTTAATTAGTTTTAACTGAATAATTTAAACTGATTAAACCAAACGCGATTACACTCGCCTGCGCTAGCGCTACGTAATGTAGGTACCTACTCCGCATAACTACCCCGCGCGCGCCTAATTAATAATTTGAACAGTGATAAAAAATGACTTATCTACTAATTAAAAAATTGGGTAACTTAAGTTCAATTTTCGATCCCTAAAAAGTACCAGAGGCAATTCCTAGTATGGGCGGAGTCACAAAAAACGTGCGCGTGCGTTTTTTTTCTTATAGGGTTCTGTACCTCATTTTATTTTTCTAATCGCTTTGATTGACCCAGTATAAAATGTAAGCATTCCTGAAATCCTAACTATTTGTATGAAATCTTATTAGGTAAACTAAGTTTAACTATGTTGTATCACACAAAGTTTCAATACGTTTTTGTTTACAATAATGTAATGATAATAAGAATGACATTTTTAATAAGTTTTAACTGAATAATTTAAACTGATTAAACCAAACGCGATTACACTCGCCTGCGCTAGCGCTTCGTAATGTAGGTACTGTAACACCCGGCTGGGTCGTTACTTGAGGTACCGGGGTTTTATTAACCTTTAATTAGGCGCGCGGGGTCGCCGCGACCCCAAGTGATCTTCCAATGAAGTTATTTTTTTAACTATTAATACTGGCAACCCGAATTTTTTGCTAGCTTCCTAACTCTCTACTCTCCACGCGATTCAGTGTCGCCCGCGCCGCGGAGTTGATCGCACGCGCTACACGGAGGGGCTTGGGGTCGCGGCGACCCCGCGCGACTAATAGTGTAGTTCAAATTTAGGTAAGTGAATATTTGTTTATTATGGGTTTAAGCATTTTTTTACCTTATCTTAACAATTTCAAAAACATATATGTATTTACCTCTTTTCTGTACACAATTATAGATTCATATATTATACAAAATTGTGTTTTTATGGTTTTTTGGTACACATACGCTTTTACGTTTTGCCTTTTGTTTGCGTATAAAATACGGTGATTTGTTTAGTTTATCAAGTTTTTTTAACAGCTACAAATTTATCTTTCACAGAATTACTTCATCATGACCCAAAATAGGCAGAGTCTTCGACTTGAACAAATAAGTGCGATTCTCGAAGATGAAGAAGAAGTTTTCGATGAGACTGACAATGAGTTGGGCTTAGAAGGCGATGCAGATTGGGAGCCAGAGCATGAATCAAACTCAGAATTAAGTGATAGTGAAGAACCAACCACATCGACCTCCCAACCACCACCGTCCGATTCATCTACGTATTTTATGGGTAAAGATAAGACTACAAAATGGAATAAATCTATTCCCAGCCAAAGAGTAAGACAAAGATCTCATAATATTATTACTCATTTGCCAGGCTCAAAAGGAGCAGCAAGAGAAGCGAAAAGTAAGACTGATTGTTTTTTGTTATTTTTTGATAAAAGTATTATAGAATTGATAATGAAACATACAAATAAGTATATATCTTTAATTCGTTATAAATTCCAAAGGGAACGGGATGCCAGAGACGTAATTTATGAGGAAATGTTGGCTTTTTTTGGATTGTTGGCAATGTCTGGAGTTCTACGTTCGTCGCATTAAAATTTTCTAGATTTGTGGGCAAATGATGGGACTGGGATTGAATTTTTTACAGACACAATGTCAGCAAAACGCTTTTTATTTATCCTACGTTGCTTGCGTTTTGACGATGCTAGTTCTCGGCAATCTAGACTAATTGTAGACAAACTGGCCCTGATCCGCCAATTTTGTGATATTCTAAATGAGAATTTTAAAAAGCACTACACGGTGTCGGAGTATGTCACTGTAGATGAACAACTGCCTGCGTTTAGAGGAAGATTTTCAGGATTGGTGTATATGCCGAGTAAGCCGAATATATACGGAATAAAGCATTATGGTTAATGCTAAGACTGCATATCTCCAGAAATTTGAGGTTTACGTAGGAAAACAACCAGATGGGCCCTACAATATCCCTAATGACACAAAAAGTCTCGTCAAACGATTGACCGAAACAATCAAGAATACAGGACGTAATATTACTATGGATAACTATTTCACTAGTGTTGATTTAGCTAAAGAGCTCCTAAAAGACAAATTGACATTAGTGGGTACGTTACGAAAAAATAAAAAAGAAATACCACAAGCATTTTTGCCTGATAGACGTCGTGAAGTACACTCGACGTTATTTGGTTTTCATGACGACCTGACTTTGTGCTCCTATGTCTCTAAAAAATCGAAAGCTGTTGTATTATTGTCGTCTATGCATCATGATGACATCATAGACGAGGGAGAATTGAAGAAGCCGGAGATGATTTTATTCTATAATAAAACAAAGGGTGGCGTAGACACTAATGACAAGCTGTGTTCCACATATAACGTAGCTCGGCGGTCGAAGAGATGGCCCATGGTTATTTTTTTTCACTTATTCAATGTGTCTGCTATAAATGCATTTGTTATTTATAACTTTAACAACAATGAGGCTACTATAAACAGACGAATTTTTCTAAAATTATTAGCTACAGAATTAGTAAAAGCACATAGATTAGCGCGAGCAATAGTTCCGTCCCTGCCTAGTGCGTTGAAAAAGCGATTGTCGGGACCTGAAGTTGCGACTCCTTCAACGTCTGACACTCGATTGCACTCAACAAAAAGAAAAAGGTGCTACATCTGTCCACGAAAAGGCGATAAGAAAACGACCGCAAAGTGCAATAAGTGCAACAAATTTATCTGTGGCGATCATACAAAGAAAACTTGTGATAATTGTTGAGTTATTATAGCACTTAAGAAAAACATATTTTTCTATTGTTCTCAACATCTTTCTTACATTTATTTTTTATTTTTCGAAAAGTTTAATTAGTAATAAGTAGAATAAAAACAATTAAAGGTTATTTCCAATTAATATGTATTTTATTTCAAACCTATCAATTTGGGGTAACTGCAGACCCCGTGCGACTAACAGTGTTAGTTTATTGGCGCGCCTAATTAAAGGTTAAATAAAAAGGCTTCCAAAGCACTAGATATTATATTAGATTTCAATATTACAATAATAAATCAATCGTTGTCGCGGTCCGTCAATCGAGTCCGCGATATTCTTCTTTTTTCCTTCCGTCTCTTTTTATTCTACACCGTTTGAATTCAGGCCACGGCGGCTGCCAGCATGTATGCCCGAGCAAGGAGTCTCGGTTACCATATGAGCTATGCCTCTTCGGCAGACGTCGTAACCTGTAATAAAAATTACAATTACCTGTTACAAACAATTATTTCCCCTTAAATCCCTCTTAAATGTTACTTGCCTAATTCTAGATTGTCACCAGGATCATGTATTGGTTTAACGCAACGTAATAATTCTGAGACACCTATATCTATACCCCTAGTAGTCTAAGTAATCTTAAACCTAACATAACGCAAAGTATTATAAACATTAATTCGTTTCCCGAGTGTTGAACTTGAACACCTCACCCGGATTATATAAGTCCGTTGGCGAGTTTCAGTAATCGAACCAAAGTTCACATTCCTATTGGTTACATTAGCGATAAGTAACTTTACTTCGGACGAGGTCTCTGCTTCCTGTAACTCACCAAGATTATTTGCACACACACGAAAAACAATTTGACAAAGATTGTCAAACATCATTATGCATTAACAAAGTTTTCATAAAATTTTAAATAGTAGAGTAATAATAACTCTTTTATTTCAAATCATCCCCCTCCATAGATGACATTTGACATCTGCTCAAATGACAACTCTACGTCAATGACAACTCTATGTCAATAACAATTTTATTATGAAAATAACAACAAATTACAATTAACAACAATAAATTACAATAACTAAGCTATGCAAAGGAAAAAATGATTACAAACAACAACGACAAAATAATAAAACAACGAATAAATAAATAGAAGCAAATGGACAATAAAATCAAATCTAACATCTATCAAACTAACAAATCTACATTTACAACTAATTATCCACCTGGGGCAAAATCCATTACCAATTGACCTGGGTCAAACACCTGACTAGCACTCTTCTTACCACACCAAATGTTCTGTTCATAGTGCGACCACTTCAATTCCTTAAACCCAGATAATAAATCATTAAAAACTTTACATCTATTATTTCGGATTTTATTCTTTACTGCAACCGAACTATTCACAGCTGAGTTGGCCACCTTATCACCTGATACATTGTAACGTAGCGTTACAAACATCTGAATGCAAATACTTTTTGCCACGATAAACTCATTAACTACATTCTTTTGTATTCGCGTGCGGTGCGCGTCCAGCTTGACCTTCCGTTGCTCCCCACCCGCGTTCGCCTGGCGGCGCACGGCGACACGGCGCGCGGCCATCGCTTCGTTCCTCAGACTGATTTTTAACTCAAAGGCGAATCCACGCCAGCCTGAGTCGCGCGCGCACTAAATGTTGTACCGCGATCTTTAAGAAACTTAAAAATAATCTTAATTACTTAAGTGTGTATTTGTGTTCCCATACTGGGTAAGTTGTGCAAGTGATTTTTGTGCTTTATTGTGTATTTTAAAGGTCTTAGAATTTAGTTGAATTTGTAATAACCGTTAAGGTACAAGTGCTTCGCAATTTAACGGTTACACTTTGGTTGTTGTATTTGATTGTAGTAATTTTTTTTTTATTGGCTGTTAATTAATTCTAATCTAGCTATCCGCCTAGCCGTTGCTGATTTCTTTTTTTAAACTGCCACCTGTATATCACTTCCCCTTGTGCTAGCTAAATTTCGTAGATCTGAAGTGCCTCATAATCCGTAGGTCCACACATATCTTATCAAGACATGAATCATAACATATTTGATCGGGCGATTTCAGGAACACCCGTGGGAGTGAAAACTTAGAACCGGTTCTCTGGCAGTTGACCCTAGTCCTTAATGAAGAGTGAAGCACGGGCCCTGGGTGCTGAGCTACTCGATCCACGTCGTCGACACCTGACGAAGACTGAGGAGAGTGGGGTATTTTGGGACCGGGACGGCATACAATATTGTGACCTAGGCAACTTCAACCCTTACTAAAATTAAATTTTTGATTCTTTCTAAATTTGCCGCATTTTACTTGAAACTTTAATAATAAACGCGACAATGGCGCCCGTATACGTGGTCAAAAGGTCATAATTTGTTTGCTGTCTAGGTTTTCTACATTTTAGTTTGGTATCTTGGTGTTGGATTTGCTTGGTGTGCTGTATCTGTAAAAACGATCGTGTTAATTTTCAACTGATGTGCCTAATTTTCTCTAACCTCAATTTTTTTTATTAATTTTTGTACCCGCATAATTGTTATTTTTTATTATATTTTGTTGTTAGTGTCTGTATACAATTAAATAATGGAGTATTTTTTAATTATACTTAATTGTTGAAACTAATCGAGGCACATTAGTTGAAGCAAATAGGAAAGTACTGTAGTATACTAGTGATACATTTGGTTTCACTTGTCTATTTTTTTTTACTTTTATTTTTTTTGTTGTAGTGTAGTTACAGTTTTTGCAAAACACTATCGGTTCTGTAGCAAAAGTTGATTATTGTAACAGAACGGTATAGGGCTTGGCTAATTGTGTTGGATTTTCTTTACTGATGTTGAATTTTTTGGCTATTATTTGCACAACATACCCAATATAGTTTATTTTTTTTTCCTAATAATTATATTCAAATAAGTAGAATGGCTCACCCTATAAAATATTTACTCTTACAAAAAGCGGAATTGAGTTATGAGGTTGCTATTCGAGGCGAAACACCTTCTGACAGTGTGGAGGGGTTGCGACGACAGGTCACAAAATTAACTCAGCTGTATGCTGCCGACGAAATACTTGATTCTGTTTTTGATTTTTCTGATGATGTTGATGGTTGTAATGTTACATTGGAAAAAGTTAGAGCTAATCTTGATTCTCTTATAGTTAATTATAATGAATCACTTTTCAATAGAACTAAATCATGGTTAAATCATTTGCATTATAGGATTCAAAGAATTGAGAAGCCGGAAATCGATGAAGATTCCGCTCTTTTAGATAAGATTCACAGGAGCTTTGATAGTTACAATGCTATTATGAAGGGATTTTCTGTGCCTAGTACTAGGAACCTAAAACTTTAACTCCTCCAACTGCTAGTTTGGACAAACCAAACATTTCTGGCTTAAACATATCGGTTACTTGCGACCGCAGTAATAGTGACCTATCTAAATTAAAATTTGACGGCAAGTCTTGTGTCCGCGCTTTCATTCAAAAAATTGAAGAATTTCGTATCTCTAGGGGTTTTTCTGAGAGTAAAATGCTTCTTTCTGCTATTGATATATTTATTGGTGATGCACTCCATTGGTTCCGCAGTGTGAAAAGTCAACTGAATGATTGGCAGTCTTTGATATATCGTCTCAAGGAGGATTTTGATGTTCCTGACTTTGATTACCGTATGTTATCTGAGATACGGGACCGGACTCAAGGAATTGATGAGACTATTACCATATATCTGTCCATTATAGAAGGCATGTTCTCTCGCTTGAGTAGGCCTATGACTGATGAGGATAAACTTGATATTATACTGCATAACATACGTCCTTGCTATTCCACTATCATTGCGGCTAGCCCACATATAAAGTCTGTGGAAGATTTGCGAATGGTTTGTAGGAACTATGAACGTATTAAGGTTCGCTCTGATAATTATAGAGAGCCACCTTCTTTTAATTCTAAACTGTTAGCTCCCGAGTTTTGTTATCAGTCGCAAAGGCGTAAGGAGAATAATAGGAACTTTTACGGTCAGTCTAGCCATGCAAACCAATCAAACACTTTCAAAAATGATGTTCAATTTAAGCCTACTTATGAAATTTCTGCACCTTATTGCTTCCGGTGTCGTGTCAATACACATTCAATGAGAGATTGCACGGCCGAACGTACGATTTTGTGTTTCGGTTGTGGGGAGAAAGGTGTTCGTAAACCGGATTGTCTTAAATGTAAAAAAAGTAAAGCTTCTGATAAGCTAGATTCAAAAAACTAAATATTGAAAATTGCAGAAAGACATTAGCTAGTAATTTTGATAGCTCGGATTGGAATGATTGGCTGGTGTTTCTTAGAAAATTCTTTTCTGATTGTCATACTTCTGTTTCTGCAATTTTCAATTCAAGACCGAGTCATGACCCTCGTCCCTATGTTAGAATTTCTATCACTAATGATGTCTCGGTGTACGGTTTACTTGATTCTGGTTCAGCTGTGACCGTTTTAGGCAGGAATTTTCATAAAAAGTTACTTCATTATGATCTGACGTTATGTACTGATGAAAAAATTTCTGTTACTGCGGCTGGTGGTCAGAAAATAAATTCTATCGGTTACATTTTCTTGCCAGTGATGTTTGAAGATAAATTCTCGGTGATTAAGGCGCATGCTATTCCGGAGATCGAAACTACGTTGATTTTGGGTATTGACTTCTGGAACGCTTTCAATCTTTGTCCAAAACATCTTAGGAACGCTGAGAATTTATTCGAAAGTGATCCCGGTTTGTCGGAAATGTCAAACTCCGTTGATATTCACTTACATGCATATGAAAATCTAGACGTTTCGCAGAAAGTGACGGCCGATGAGATTGTCGAGAAGTTCCGTAAGATATCCTTTACAGAGAAGGGACTAGGGAGAACCAATCTAATTCACCATCATATAGATACTGGTGTAGCACAACC
The DNA here is from genome assembly GCA_963082485.1 of Eudonia mercurella. Lineage (NCBI taxonomy): Eukaryota > Metazoa > Arthropoda > Insecta > Lepidoptera > Crambidae > Eudonia > Eudonia mercurella. The sequence continues at coordinate 79,590 of CAUJAO010000006.1, read as the reverse complement.
AATTAGGCAACGTTACTATCGGATGTCTCCTGAAAAGCAGAGAATCATCACCGAGCAGGTTGATGAAATGCTTGGTCTAGATGTAATTGAGCCATGTGAAAGCCCATGGTCTTCTCCAGTTTTGGTTGTAGAAAAAAAAGATGGGAAACCTCGCATCTGCTTGGACAGTAGAAAACTGAACTCAGTGACGAAGAAGGACGCATATACAACGTGTTCATTTTGAATTCCCATAACTCTAGGGTTTCAACGAGACTGCGTATAAGAATCAAATAGCAAATTCATATTTTCTGAATTCAATATTTATTTTTATTTTCTTATTTCATACAAAATAATTCAAATAAAGCATGATTATCTATCTAAAACCCCTTTATGTGAAATATGACAACATCGCATACTCTTACCTAAAGTTATGAATGATAGGACTTACTTATGAATGAAAGTTAGGCACTACGAGTCAGAATGCAGTTATTGTACGGCTTGCAAAAAAATAAAAATGAAGTGACCTTTTATTCATACGTGTTTAATTTGCTAAGCAGTAATTTTAATTTTACAAATTATTTTATCTTAAGCTTTTACTAAAACATTGTTTTTGTAAATAAACTAAGATTAATTTTGATTTTTTTTCGTAGTTACATTTAGTTCGCATTGAAATTGACCTACATGCGAGTACCTGCATGCCTGTATTTTACTAATTAACTAGTAAAAAATGCACTTACAATCGTAGCCATGATTTCGCAGTGAACTTACTACAGCACGCCGTAACTAATAACCATAATGGTTATGGGAGTGTCTTTAAAAATGTACAACAACTATTTTATTTGATGACGTAAAAAAAATAAAAAGTTAGTAATGAACGACTGATTTCAAATTCTTGACAGAGAACCAAACTTACATTTGGGATACAAAAGTTAGAAGGCGTGGTAAATAAAACATTTTTTGATAAAAAATATCAATTTAATTGGTTTTCAAAATGTCCTCCATTACATTCTAAGCATACAGTTATTCTTGTACGAATTTGCCTATTTAAATTAACTTCATTGGCACGCATTTCATTTGCTTCATGTTGAATCCGCTGCAACAAATGATCCCGGGAAAGAATTTTTTTAGAATACACCTTACTTTTTAAGGTACCCCATACATAAAAATCAAGAGGGGTCAGATCGGGTGATCGAGCCGGCCACGCTAAGATCGGGCTTCCGCGGCCGATCCAACGTTGTGGATACTGCTCATTTAGGTACTCTCGTACGTGTGTTCCGTAATGCGCAGGTGCTCCATCGTGCTGTATCCATAATGACCGGATACTTTCCAGATCCACATCTTCAAAAAAATCTAAATTTAAAAGGTTTTGTAGAAATTCAAGGTAGTTGTTAGAATTTAAACGGTGCGGTATTTCTATGGGACCTACAAGTTTATTATTTAAAATACCCGCCCACATGTTTACAGAAAACTCTCTTTGGTGCGATGTTTCCCACACTGCTTTCGGGTTTGCTTCTTGCCATTGATGCTGATTTTTACTATTGAATACGCCTGCTCGTGTAAATTGTGCCTCGTCCATCCACAGAATTTTTTTAATTAATAGTGGATCTTGAATGAGAAACTCACTTATCCGCTGACAAAACGCGATTCGTGAGAAATTATCACCGGGTAAAAGGCCTTGCACTTTCCGATAATGATAAGGATGAAGTCCATATCTCTTCCATAATCTCCACACCATAGTATGAGAGACGCCAACTATGCGTCCGACACGTCGTGTAGATAAAGTAGGATCTTCGATAATTAAATTCATTATCCTCATTTCTTGGTCCAATGAGAGGTTCATGACTCGCTCATGAGAAGCTATTCTTAAGCCTTGCTCACGAAATCGTCTATGTATCTGTAACAAATAAAAATAATTGTTAACTGAAGCTTACGCGAACACTACACATTGAATTAATACTACTTATACGGATTTACACGATAAAATAAAAATAATAATAAATCAATGTGTACAGTAGAGAGAGTAGATCCGTGAAAGTGGTTCTATTTCAAATAAAAATAAGCTTTACATTTGACATACAGTTAATAGTTTTTTCTCCATAGTAGTATTCTACCCCCGCTACCGGGAACTCACCCTGCTTTAAGTGATAAAGTACACATAATGCAACGTTAACAAATGCTTGGTTATTGCATTATTACTGTTATTATTATAAGCCTTACACTCTGACCACCAAAACGTTGACAATTTATCTCTATCGAATATCGGATCCCAGAAACAGCTTTACCCCTGAGTAGTCCCAGCCATCATCATCATCATCAGCTCATTTTTATGTCCCCATTGCTGGGGCACGAGCCTTTGCTACGGATGGATAGGGAGAACGGGCCATAAACCACCACGCGGGCCCAGTGCGGATTGGTGGTTATTAACGACTGCTAATGCAGCCGGGACCAACAGCTTTACGTGCCTTCCGAATCACAAAAGAGCTAGAGGTGATAAATTTTTGGTCACCCATCCGATGATTGGCCTTTGCGAAAGGTGCTTAACATCAGCACTCGTAGATCGGGCGCGTTAACCACTGCGCCATCGAGCTCCTCAGTCCCAGCAAGCATACATGAAATTAACTCGTATTTTATAAGCAACTCCAATAGTTTTTTCCACAAGTCACCACTCATTACACCTAAATCACCTAATATGCTAGTTCTCTTACTATCTCGTGAATTTTTTAACTACTGCCTATTCGGTTTTTTCGGTATGTCAAATTATAGGATTGGTGTAATGATTGGCGAACTGCGACACCCTCAACATTCAGAAAAAAAGTGTAAACGAGTAATTTCATGTGCACTATGACCAACAAGAAGTAAAATCACTTAAGGTTAGGCCTTAAGTGCCAGACCCAGTACTCGATAAAAATCAATTAACAAAACTTCGGTGGCGTCAACCACTCACAAGCCTTGTCTCGTCGGCCATCTCAGGCAAGTTAGCCCGATTCATTTCGTTCACTGCCTATTACTAAAGAAATAAGTAATGTAAACTTACGTTGACGAAAGTATGATTGTCAGGAACGGTGCGATTTGGATATCGACGCCGGTATTCTCTCACAGCTTCCGCGGAATTTCCATTGCAATATCCATACACAAAATGAATATCCGCTTGATGTTGTGGCGGATAGTTGCGCCTCGGCATTTTAACCAAGTTAATAACTTACAGTTCAACAAATAAAAATAACAACCAACACTTTAACAATAACAAAAATAAAAACCAATAGTTCATCAATAACAAATTAATAACAAAACTTAACAGCACAACGGTTTAATAACAATTCTAATCACGGGCACCAATACTTGTAAGCAAGACGAAGGTCAGGAAACAAGTAAGTCAATAAAGGTAGATACATGTAGTCATTGGCGGCTAGTTATTTGAGTCATTGTGAAATCAACCGTATTTCCAAAGCGTTTACTATTAATTTTACTTTTTTTGCTAACGGTATTTGGCTATAGGTCTGCCGGCTTCATGTCGGCGCGGAGCGACTCAGTTCCATGTGTGCGTTCTTTTGTCACTCATCGTCATCGCCGGCATAATAATAGGGTTGTCAAAACTAAGACGAGTCTCAAAAGCTGTTGGTGGGCTTTCTTCATCAAGTCAAGTTTCGTATTTATTAGTAGTTTTTACCCTATTCGTGATCAAATCATTGTGAGTGTCTGATTTTTTAAAACGTAAGATTATGTAAATTGTCTTTGGTTTCGTTTAGTTAGGTACAATCACCTACCCAAATTGTTTATGAGTAATTTGGGTTATAAAAAATAAACGTATTACAGATTTTATGATTACTTATAAAATTAACAAACAAAGAAGACTTCAAAATCCACATTCTGAGTGCCTAGTGTGAGTTTTGTTTACTATCCGTATTCATTCGATTACGTTAACGAAAACGAGAATTTGTATGGCAAAATGTTAACTCTTCTCTTAAGTCGCCATACTAATTTTCGTTTCCGTAAACGCAATCTAATGAATACGGATAGTAATAACAAAACTCACACTAGGCACCCTGTTACTTTAAACATTATTTTGTGTAGGTGATGTACATCCCTGATATTTCGAGTAAACAACCCTACGCATACATGGAACTCATTATTATTACACTACATCACGCAGCGTGGCCACCCGTCACACAACACAAGCATTCTTTCTCGCTTACACTAAGAGATGCACATATGTAAAGATGAAAGATCCGACTTCGAAGAACTACTTAAAGGTCGTACATTGATGATCAAATTACACTCGTGCGCCGCTGGGGTATGGTGTAAGCAATTTTGTGATGATATCGATAATCGATATCTCCCGGAATTATTATTTTGTTTTAAGTTCTTATAAATAATTCTAAATTAACTTAATGTTTTATTATGGAACTATTAAACATTGGTCTGTGATCTCGGGGTTCCGGGCTCAAAATCCTAGTCATACAAAGGCTCGGACATCTCGAACGCAGCTCTGTGGCGGTAGCCAAAGTAACATTAAGAAAACGATAGCGAAGTTCGAAAAGAATAAAATGTATGGGATTGACATAAGATTGACCACGTGATTTAGCGCGGCTTATGTCAATCCCATAGATTTTATTCTTTTCGAACTTCGCTATCGTTTTCTTAATGTTACTTTGGCTAAGCCTACTGGTAGGTTAACTATGAACCCGCATTTGGCACCCGCTGCAATTATTACATTATCATCCAGTAATTCAGATGTTTCAAAAAATATGGTAAATATCGAATGACTGCGCGTTTTCGTAATAAATTAAAGGTAGGTATTGTTTAGTATTTGGCTGCAATCCAGCCGCCGGATATTCATGGTAAGAGTTCTTTAAAATTTTCATAATCATAACCATTATCGATTGAAATTATGTTGAAACAATTTATGTTTCGACAAATACCATTCATAGTCTAACTTTTAAAATTTAAAGAGTTGCAAAATAAGCAACTAATGCGTAATTGCTCACAAGAGTTTACTAAGGAATAAGAACTAACCAAAGCATAAATTATTTTCGTTCTAATTGCATTACGTAATTCCGGTGTAACAGGTAGGTATGATTTTATCGATAGCGACTAGTTGGCTTTCACTTCACTAGTTGGTTGATACGGGGAAGTCCCACGCGTAGGTTTTTTACAACTTTGCTGTCGTCGTACGTAGTGCGTGTAGAAGTTTGGCAACGTCGCAAAAATAAGGAATCGACTTACTGGAGACATTTTATGAACTATTTTAACTAAAATTAATGTTATCTTCGAAGATATGCGTTTTGGAACCCATGTTCTTTGGACTTTTTTAATTATTTTTAGTGTTAGAATATAACCTTAGAGTTATGGGAATTGAAAATATGCAGGTTGTAGTTTGCCTTACGTCTCTGAGATTCTGGATAATCTTAAGGATGCTAGATATCTGTCTAGCATTGACTTATCTAAAGCTTTTTGGCAAATATTAATAAGAGAACAGGATCGAGAGAAGACTGCGTTTTTTGTGCCTGGGCGTGGTACCTTTATGTTCAAAGTAACTGCTTTTGGACTTACCAATGCTCCAGCTACTCAGCAAAGGTTAGTGGATCTTCTCTTCGGGCCTGAATTCGAATGTAAAGTGTATTCCTATCTCGATGACGTAATCATTATAAGTAAAACCTTCGAAGAACATGTTTTGCTTCTTCAGCGTGTATTCGAGAAGCTTCATTTGGCAAACCTGACTATAAACCTTGAGAAGAGTCAGTTTTTCAGGAGTAAACTACGCTATCTCGGCTATGTTGTGGATGCGCAAGGCTTGCGTACTGACCCCGACAAGGTCAAAAGTATACTGAATTATCCTACCCCTACAAACAGGAAGGAAGTTAAGCGGTTCCTAGGTACAGCTTCCTGGTACAGATGATTTATACCTCAATTTAGTACAGTCGCAGGTCCTTTAAACAAGCTCACATCCACCAAAAAGACTTCGCCGACCTTTGCGTGGTCCCCTGAAGCTGAAAAAGCTTTTCTCGAATTAAAGTCTCGTCTTGTTCAAGCACCAGTGTTGGCTTGTCCTAATTTTGAATGCTCGTTTGAGGTGCATACTGACGCCAGCAGCTTCGGCGTCGGTGCGATGCTGGCGCAAACAATTTCTGGGGTTGAACACCCAATAGCCTACATGAGCCGTTCTCTTACAAAACAAGAGCAAAACTACAGCACAACAGAGCGAGAAGCTCTCGCTGTGTTAACTGCTCTCGAGCACTGGCGGTGTTACCTCGAAAATGGCAAAGCTTTTAAGGTGTTCACTGATCACTCATCTCTTAAATGGTTCTTGTCTCTCTCAAATCCCACTGGGCGACTCGCAAGGTGGGGTATACGGTTATCTGCGTTTGATTTTGAGATAGAGCATCGTCGGGGAAAAGATAATGTTGTTCCGGATGCTCTTTCTAGAAGTGTTCCAGTCAGTGTCATTGATAATAACGCTGTTAATACTGTATCTACCCAAGATCAATGGTACCTGAAGATTTTAAATGGTTGCCAAGAGTCTCCTATTAGTTATCCTAACTATAAAGTGGAGAAAGGCGCTTTATATAGGTACATGAAGAGTAATAATATTCTCACTACAGAGTTCGCTTGGAAGGAAGTTATACCACAAGAGAGTCGAGAAGTAACTATTAAACTATGTCACTCAGAGCCAACTGCTGGGCATTTCGGTGTGTTTAAGACGTATAAACGCTTGACACTTCGATTTTACTGGCCTGGTATGTACTCTGACGTTGTAAAGTTTGTTACCCAATGCGACACCTGTCTTGCATACAAGCTGCCTTCTCATGGAATTCTGGGAAAGATGGGTAGACCAAAAGACATTTCTCGTCCATTCCAAGCGCTTTCAATTGACTTGGTTGGCCCGTTACCTAATACTAGAAAACAAAATCAATATATCTTTGTTGTTACATGCTGCTTTTCAAAGTATTGTTTTCTATTCCCACTTCGCAGAGCTACTTCAGATTTAATTTGTAAACATTTAGAAAATGACGTTTTCCTCGTACATGGCGTTCCGCAAACTATTATTCTGGATAATGGCAGCCAGTTCATTAGTCGAGAGTTAGATAAACTTTTCAAAAAGTATAAAATACCCAATATTTATTTTACTCCCAGGTACACGCCTCAAATCAATACAGTCGAAAGATATAATAAAACTGTAATTACGGCTGTGTCTACTTTTGTAGATAATGACCACAGAACTTGGGACCTGAATTTACCACAAATTCAATTTGCAATTAACAGTTCAGTTAATGAAAGTACTGGATATACACCTGCATTCCTGGTTCATGGCAGGGAATTGGTTACCTGTGGATCCCATTATTTGGAAAATACTGACTATGATCACTTAATCTATGTGCCACGTGATGCTTATGCTGAGAACTTGGGTTACTTGGCTGAAATTTTTGGTAAAGTTCAGGCCTCGCTATGGCATGCGCATATTAAGAATACTCAGCGTTACGATCTGCGCCGCAAGGAGTTTGAGTTTAAAGTGGGAGATGTTGTTTGGAAGCGCTGCTACTTCCAAAGTGACAAGGATGCTCATTTTAGTAAAAAGTTGGCACCTAAATATCAAAAATGCCGAATCAAAGAAAGGCGATCGCCTTTGGTAGGATATGAATGGTCGTGACATTGGCGTTTGGCATATCAAAGACCTTAAAATAGTTGGTAGCTCTCTGAAAAACTGATTTTTTTTTGGGTTTTCTTTCGGATTTTGATATATGTCAAACTCCTCTTTTAGGAGAGGGGGTACTGTAACGTAGCGTTACAAACATCTGAATGCAAATTCTTTTTGCCACGATAAACTCATTAACTACATTCTTTTGTATTCGCGTGCGGTGCGCGTCCAGCTTGACCTTCCGTTGCTCCCCACCCGCGTTCGCCTGGCGGCGCACGGCGACACGGCGCGCGGCCATCGCTTCGTTCCTCAGACTGATTTTTAACTCAAAGGCGAATCCACGCCAGCCTGAGTCGCGCGCGCACTAAATGTTACACCGCGATCTTTAAGAAACTTAAAAATAATCTTAATTACTTAAGTGTGTATTTGTGTTCCCATACTGGGTAAGTTGTGCAAGTGATTTTTGTGCTTTATTGTGTATTTTAAAGGTCTTAGAATTTAGTTGAATTTGTAATAACCGTTAAGGTACAAGTGCTTCGCAATTTAACGGTTACACTTTGGTTGTTGTATTTGATTGTAGTAATTTTTTTTTTTATTGGCTGTTAATTAATTCTAATCTAGCTATCCGCCTAGCCGTTGCTGATTTCTTTTTTTAAACTGCCACCTGTATATCACTTCCCCTTGTGCTAGCTAAATTTCGTAGATCTGAAGTGCCTCATAATCCGTAGGTCCACACATATCTTATCAAGACATGAATCATAACATATTTGATCGGGCGATTTCAGGAACACCCGTGGGAGTGAAAACTTAGAACCGGTTCTCTGGCAGTTGACCCTAGTCCTTAATGAAGAGTGAAGCACGGGCCCTGGGTGCTGAGCTACTCGATCCACGTCGTCGACACCTGACGAAGACTGAGGAGAGTGGGGTATTTTGGGACCGGGACGGCATACAATATTGTGACCTAGGCAACTTCAACCCTTACTAAAATTAAATTTTTGATTCTTTCTAAATTTGCCGCATTTTACTTGAAACTTTAATAATAAACGCGACAACATTCGCAACTAATAAAGAATCATTACATTTTCTTGTTTTATATTCCTGTAGAACAGTATCTTCTACACGTTCAAACAGCATTTCGTCATCACAAGCAGTGGGGACAACCCTTTCCTTACATACTTCCTCTAAAGAATTACAACTTTGACGATCTACTACGACATTTCCTACAACTAAACCATCTACAATATCATCATTATACACATTATCGGGGTTAAGAGCCTGACTTGGGATTGGAGAGGTTTGATTCCCTTTCTTACAATCATCATCTACAACATCTTTTACAGTATCAAAATCGGGCGAATCTTAGAAATCTACTAAGTGTAAGCCTTGCAACGTAACTTCTTCACTAGCCCGTGCGCATACTGGCGCTGGTGCTCGGTGCTCGATGCGTAGCTCTGCACACGACGCTGGCGACTGTGCTCGGGGCTGTTGTGGCACAGGGTATGTGTCCACGCTGATCAACTGGCATGCGCGCCAATTTGATACGTCACTTCGCTGTCGTCCTTCAAGTTGGTTGTAATTGCTTCTTTGTTTTGGACTATTGAAAATTAAAGCATTATTAACACGTTCATAACACGGTGAAAATCTTTCGACACGTTCATAACGCGGTGAAAATCTTTCATATCTCTGATCGTACATTACTGGAGAATCTCTGTTACTTGCCCCAAGTATGTCATGCATACGAAACAACGTGGCCTTTAGGGAGGCCTTACTCACAAAATTCTGCAATGTCAGTAACTCCCTTTCTTCCGGGACCACTCCACACAGAAAATTCGAAATAAAATCATTTTCATTTTCTATTTTCGCTTCTATGGCGAGCCCCATCCATCGATAGAAAAACTCTAGCAGAGTTTCCGAACTCTTTTGCTGAGCCGTATAGAATTCGGCTACCGCATTCCTTGTTGAAGGAAATTCTTTTTCAAGAAGTGAAAGGATATCGCTTAAAGATAATTCCGGTTTGTATATTATCTTATAGAAAATTAAAGCCGGTCCCTTTAAATAGGCGGCGAGAATAATGGCTAGATCTTTCTCGTGCCATTTGTTAATAGCGGCGATACATTTAAATTCACGAATGAAATCTCCAATGGAAGCACCATCCACCCCGGAGAAAAATTGTACATTCGACATATTGGAATTGCAATTTTTTAAAAGATGAAACATAGAAAAAAATATATATCGCCTGTTTTAGAGGTTTTCTTGTGTGTGCGAGATTCTCAACACACTAGACGACCCCGACGACCCCATAACAGTTGCGAACGCCCCCCCGCCCGATCCTCTAAATGTCACTACACATTTACAGAATACACCAAACATGCACACTAGCTTAGGTCCAAGACACCGTACTCGTAGAACAAGGGTACGAAGAACCGGTTCACACGCGCTCTATACCAGGTACAGACATGTACCTGGGCGCTTCTCTCCTCCTCCACGGCCCGGTCTACCCGAGCCGAGGTCCGAGCCTTTAGAGGCGCCCTCGGGTGGTTCCGCCCCCCGATCCGATCCGAACCCTTCGGAGAATCTAGTAGGGCACGGGGACGCGCACTAGTGCGCGATGCCGTTCCCTCTAGAAAACCTCCAAAGGTGATTCGTTTCACACGGCTTGAGGGACCCTTTACGTTCCTCGCCGCCCCCAAAAAAGCCCGGTGAAGCTGAAAATGACGTCTGAGGCAATCAGCAAACTCTCTCAAAAAAAAAAAAAAACCAATACAAACTTTAATTTAAAAAATCTTTTCGCGTGTTATAATCAGTGATCGGAGTAATAAACCGTAATAATGAATCCGAATCAGCCAAAAATTACGGGTGCGGCACCATCACCTGCGCCGTCCGCCTCTGCTACCGGAACTAGGACGGACGGGGACCTGTCTGCCATACAGATCAGCAACCGCATACCCGAGTTTTGGACGGACCAACCTCGGGTGTGGTTCATCCAAGCGGAAGCCGTAATGTTGCCACAGAAGATGGGGGATGAAATGAATTTCCAAATCATCGTAGCCAAGCTTGGAAAGGAGGCTATTCAACAGGTGACTGATCTATTAATTAAGCCTCCAGACACTAAAAAATACGAGGCTCTCAAGAACAGGTTACTCGCCATCTATGAGGAATCAGAGAACCGGCACATTCAAAAACTAATAGGAGAGATGGAATTAGGCGACCAAAAGCCGTCGCAACTCCTGCGCCGTATGCGTGACCTGGCGAGGGAGAAAATTCCAGACGACACTTTAAGAATATTATGGCAAAGTCATCTACCACCGGCCGTGCGAGCGGTACTAGCTGTCACCGAAGCCTCAGATATGGATAACCTGGCAACCGTGGCCGACAAAATCATGGAAACCACGACTCAACCTCAGATTGCCGAGCTATCCTAGCTAGCTATTGGAAGTCGTTCGGTCTCCGTCCGAGCGTTAACACTGTTTATATTTTGCTCCGTATATATATTGTTTTGTCGTCGTTAAAAAGTCTTTTATATCCATAATTATATACAAAAATCAAACTCAGGTTGGGAGCTATACAACGGACTCAGTTATTTATCTATAAAAAGAAGAACAATTGTGATAATATTGTGGTTTATTAATCGAGTCAGTGAGTTCAACGTGCGGTTATCTCAGTGCCAGGTACATTCGCCAAGGCCGTTCGTTGCGCACGACGTGAGCGCATTGACTGTCTATCCTGCTTGCACCGCCGCGCTCAATCAGGTGGCCGCATCTATCTTGCTTACACCCCGAGACCCTCCGAGACACGTCGGCGCCCGCCGCCGGTCGTGTGTTTGATTGCTCATTGCTATCGGTCGCTGGCCTGCCTGCGCTGCATCGCTGCATTGTCTACGGCGTTTAACACCAAGCTGAATTATAAAGCGCTGTTTAGTGCTGTTATTATATGACGCTCAGCTGATAGAACGTTGCTCCCGTCGCGGCTTGGAGATTTGACTGTCACCGCTTTGTTTACATATATTGATATTGCTTTGATTTTGGAAAACTAGCTGTTTGCGCTTTTTCTACAGTACTAAAATATAATCTTAACCTTAAATACAACGAAATGAGTTGTCACGGTTGCTTGAATACGCCAAAGGAGAAGAAATTTTTGAAATGTAATACGTGCAAATCTGAATATTGTTATAAATGTTTAAATTTATCTTTGAAGACTCTTAATGGCCTAAACGCTGAGCAGCTTGCATCTTTGAGTTGTCCTTGTTGTCAGAATGTGACAAGGCGCAAAAACGACGATAGCACCCCCTGTCGTCAACGAAATCAACCTCAGTCTCTAAACGAGTCTATGAACATGTCATTCAGCCATAGCCCGGGTGAAATGCACAGTAATGTTGCTCTGACCCCTGCGTCAGGCTCCGGTATTGTGAGTGAACCTGTTACTATGGAGAGTATTAGTAAACTTTTTGACTTAAAGCTCGCTCCGGATTCTGAAATTATGATGAATCTAAGAACTGCGCTGAGAAATGATGTCGCGGAAATGGTTGCCGTGGAGGTCGATAAAGCTATGGACAAACTTAAAAGCGATTTTACCACAACAACAGACTACTTATCTGCAGAGCAGAAAGACATTAAGTTAGAAATAAAAAATAAGGACTCTCAGATCAAGCACCTGGAAGCGGAACTTCACAGATCTCAGAATGTTTTACTGGGTCCCAGGCCATATGGGAATCCACGGCAACGAGATGGCAGATGCACTTGCCAGGGAGGGCTCAGAGACCCAGCTTATTGGTCCAGAGATGGCACTTGCACCAAGTACCATCAACAAGGCCTTAAAAGATTACATCAAAAACAGGCACGGCATCAAATGGAAAGAGCAGCCGGGTATGAAACACTCCAAATCCTTCCTAGGTGAAAACGCCTTAGGACGGAGTAAGTTCATATGCGGAGGCAGTAGAAGGCAGGCCCGATTAACCATCGGTGCCTTGACAGGGCACTATGCCACAAAACAAATGCTCCACAGAATGCATCTATCAACAAATAACTTGTGTAGGGCATGTGGAGAGGAAATGGAGTCAATGCAGCACCTACTGTGTGACTGCGACTTTCTGGCTAGGAAAAGAATGGGACTCCTGGGGTCGGCTTATCCGAGACCGGAGGACTTCAGGCTCTTCGCTCTTAAGGACGTGGCCAAACTTATGGCATCTATCTTTACAGAGGAAGAGGAGTGAAAGGACGGGGTTGCACAAAAGATCCCGATGGGTCGAAGTGCTACTGCAAGAGGGAAACCTCACAGGCCCCACTAAGATAAGATAAGATTTTGAAACTGGAAGCTAGAACCTCAACAGTGGAAGCAATCTCTCGCTCCGTAAATATTGAAATTCACGAAGTCCCGGAGAGCAAGAATGAAAATGTTATGCATCTATTCAAGAAGCTTTGCGAATGTCTGCAGGTGGTAGTCTCGGAAAATGAAATTAGAACATGTCGTCGCGTAGCGAAAATGGATACTTCTTCGAAGCGGCCTCGTAATATTCTTGTAACGCTCTTTTCACAGAGACTCCGTGATCTTATTTTGTCGTCTGTGACACGCTTTAACAAGACTTCTGCCACTGAAAAACTCTCCACAACTCACTTAGGCTTCGGTGGCGCTACACGCAGAATTTATCTAGCTGAACACTTGTCGCCAGAAACCAAAGAATTGCATAGCGCTGCAAGAAAATTTTGTAAGGATCACAGTTATAAGTTTGTGTGGGTACGCTTTGGACAAATTTACATGCGTAAAGACGAGCAAAGTCCAGCTATACATGTAAAGAGCCGTGATACACTTAATAAATACCAGTAGATTTTTTTTTTTTTTAGAATACATTTTTTTTTAAAAAGATTTAGTATTTAGTTTCTCTTAAATATTCATAATGATTAAGGTTTACTACCAAAATTTAAATAGAATACGTACTAAATTGTCGCAATTTTATTTAAATGTACTAAACTGTGACTTTGACATTGTATGCTTGACGGAAACAAATTTAAATAAAAGTGTTTTCGATGGGGAAGTTCTTGATGGTCGCTACAACATTTTTAGACGAGATCGGGAGGACACTGCCTCGTCTAAAAACGACGGTGGCGGGGTACTTGTTGCTGTTAAGAAAACTTTTCAAGTAATCCGTCAGGCATCATGGGAAAGTAACAATGAGGATATCTGGATCACTATTTTGTCAAGTAGACATAATATACCAAACATAAACTTGTGTGCCTGTTATTTGCCTCCAGACCGTAATACTATAAAACGAGACGAATTTTACAGCAATTGCCAGACTGTCATCTTAAATGACTCTTCAAATAAAAATTTTTTATTAATTGGCGATTTTAATACTCCAGAATTTAACACTACGGCTTTAACGCATAATAAAAAACTCCAATTGTTAAATGAGCTTATTTCACTTTGTAACTTGAAACAGTACAATGAGGTCCCTAACGCCAACGGACGTCTCTTGGACTTAGTATTGTCAACCGTGGATTCTGTTTCTGTTCGCGAGTCGTCTCCACTGAGTTTATTAGACAACCATCATCCTGCCTTATCCATTGACGTGGTTATTATAGTGAAAAGTGTTCGAACTATAAACTTTACGCAGCGAACGCCACTGAAATTAAGACTTACGGCACGAAGTCGCTAGTGCTCAATTTTCGTTTACGCTGGCCGTATCGCTGGGACTTTATCATAGCCGACGTAAAACAGCCCATAATAGGAGCTGATTTTTTAAGTAGGTACTTACGGATTCTTAGTGGACTTAAAGGAACGTAAGTTAATTGATAAGTTAACTAATTTAAATGTTTTAGCGCCGATTGTGAGTTGCAGCGTAGCAACCGTGAACACAGTCGACAAAAGTCATCCTTACTGGGACGTAAAGTAAGTACCTGGATATTACAAAGCCCACTAATTTTAAGTCTAGTCCTAAGCACAATGTCTGCCACTACATCGAAACGTCAGGTCCGCCCGTGCACGCCCGAGCGCGCCAACTTCCACCAGATAAGTATAAAAAGGTCAAGGAAGAGTTCAAGGTCATGCAGGAAATGGGTATTTGTAGGCCATCAAAAGTCCGTGGTCCAGTCCGCTCCATGTTGTGCTGAAAAAGAACGGCGAAATACGGCCCTGTGGGGACTACAGACGTTTGAATGCCATAACAAAACCCGATCGGTATCCCGTACCACGGTTACGCGATTTTACCTATATCTTAGATGGAAAAACTATTTTCACTCGACTTGACGCAGTTAGAGCTTACCATTGTATATATTTCCTGATGACATTGAAAAAACTGCGATCACGACACCATTCGGCTTATACGAATTTCCGATGATGACCTTCGGATTGCGCAATGCCAGTCAGACCTATCAACGATTCATGGATCACACTGTTTTACAAGGTCTAGATTTTTTGTTTACTTTTGTTGATGACGTCATAATCGCGAGTAATTCAGCCAGGGAGCATAGAGAGCACTTAGAAAAAGTTTTTCAACGTTTTAATGATTTTGGCATTTCCATAAATATAAGTAAATGTTGTTTCGGTGCTACTAAAATTGAATATTTAGGTTACGAAGAATCTAAAGACGGAATTCGACCCTTAGATAACAAAATTGAGGCAATTAAAAATTATCCTAGGCCTAACACAGTTGAGGAATTACGACGTTTCCTGGGAATGGTAAATTTTTATCGTTCCCACATTCCCAACGCGCTTAAATATCAGATGGTTTTGAATGGCTATTCGCGTAATGCGAAGAAAAGAGATAAAACATGTATAGCATGGACACCCGAAGCTGACGAAGCGTTCTCACGGTGTAAAGCGAGTTTGCAAGACGCTGTCACGTTGTCGCACCCAAGAAGCGAAGCTCCAATTGCACTTATGACTGACGCTTCTAATTTTTGTATAGGTGCAGTTTTACAACAGTTTGTAGATAATAATTGGAAACCATTAGGTTATTTTTCCCAAAAAATTTCCGTAGCACAAACCAAGTATACGACGTATGACCGAGAGTTGTTGGCAATATACTTAGCAATACGTTATTTTAAAGATTTGATTGAAGGTCGTAAACTTTGTATTTACACCGACCATAATCCATTAACTTACGCCTTCAACAAAACTCGATGCGAAAAAGAAACGCCTAGGCGCATAAGACAATTGGCATTTATTAGTGAGTATACTACTGACATTCGTCATATTACCGGTAGCGACAACGTAGTAGCGGACTCACTATCGCGCATAGAAACCATAGCCTGCCCGACCTCGACAAATTATGATGACTTGGCAGACGCGCAGTGCACCGATAAGTATGTCACTCAGTTACAAAGCGAACGTAATAATAAAGTTCAATTAAAGAAAAAGAGATTCAGAATTCAGATTAAGAAAAACCTATTCTCTGTGAAACGTCTACGAGCAATATTAGACCATATTTACCAGCAGAGTATCGTAAAATTGCTTTCGACGCGATACATAATTTAAGTCATCCGGGAATTCGCATAACTAAGAAAATGGTGTCGGAAAAATTCTTTTGGCCAAACATGAATCGCGACGTTGGGATTTGGGCTAAAACTTGTATAAGCTGTCAACGCTCAAAAGTAACTAGGCACACTAATTCTGCAGTCGAAGCTTTTCCCTCGTGCGACAGGTTTGAACATATTCATGTCGACCTTGTAGGCCCTCTGCCAACAACTTCCGAGGGGTATAGGTACTGCCTGACTATTATTGACAGACGAACACGCTGGCCGGAGGCATTTCCTCTCAAAGATATAACAGCCGAAACAGTAGCCAAAAATATATATGACGGCTGGATAACACGATTTGGTTGTCCCTTAAAATTAACGAGCGATCAAGGTCGCCAATTTGAAAGTGATTTATTTTCTAAACTTATGGTGTTGTTAGGTATCAATAAAATCCGAACAACACCATACCATCCGCAAAGTAATGGTGCCGTAGAAAGGTGGCACAGATCATTAAACGTAGCGATAACAGCACACCTTACGCAAAATTCGTCATCTTGGATAGACGTACTGTCAACTGCATTACTTGGCCTCAGAGCAGCTGTTCGAACTGATAACAAAATTAGTGCGGCTGAGATGACTTATGCTCAAACCATTCGCCTTCCTTCAGATTTTTATGACACACGATCAAACAAGGCAAGTGACGATGACTATATGTACATACGTTCAAAAGTTGCGTGGCTTTTTGAACAGTTTTCGGCCGAGTCCCAAGTCGCATTCGAATAGTTCATTATTTGTGCATCCTGATTTGCGAGATTGTGAATTTGTTTTTGTTTGAAACGAAGTACATAAGCCTTTGAAACCCACATACGACGGTCCATACCGCGTGTTAAAACGTGGATCTAAGGTCTATGAAGTTGAGCTCCCTAAGCGAAAAGTTAAATTATCTATCGATCGTCTAAAGCCTGCGTACGTCATACAAACATCAACTCCAGATATCGAGCGCAAATCCGATTCGACCGATTCAGATCGCACACGAGAACACGATCCGGTCGCGTAACGAAGAGACCTGTACGTTTCGAGAATTAAATAATGTAGTTATAAATAGTACTTAGTTAATATTATTATAATTGTGACAATAAATGAAGTGCATAATTATACAAACTTAAATACTAAGTATGCTATTTCAGAGTAAAAATTTATTTCGTATGTAGAGGTAATTTAATTAGGTATGTAGGTTATTTGGTAAGTATGTTATGCATATCAATACTCAAGCATTTTAGAATATTACGCAAACACGACTTTATCGAATATTAAAATCACAATTTTTCTCTTCTGTTACCAGTCACGTACCTACTTCATCTCTATATAGCAAGTTTACTTCTTTACAATATAATTTTTCTCTCTAAGATGGGAAACTATTCTACAAAGAGCCAGGAGAACGTCGCCGTAGCTGCGGTCGTATCCCACCAAAGCCAAGTGGCAGAAGTCCAGGACAAAATAGACAGATACGGCTACATTATTATAACATTTGCTGTGGTGCTGCTTGCAGTTTTGATATTTGCATTAAAATATTTCTTTCATCGGAGGATAAAGTCGTGGTTCCGTAAAGAAGCAGTAAAGGTTAACCAGGCGATTCAGGCTCGCGCCGCATCACCAGGCGTAGCGACGCCAAACGCTGGAAATTTCGTGTGACGCAAGTGTTGGTGTTGTGATTTTTTTTATAGTGATGTAGTGTTACTCGTTAAAAAAAGACATAGTAGTAGGTACAGTTTAATTCATAAATGTTTCGCTTATCACAAATAAGTACTTTGATTAAAAAATCTTTATCTTTGTGTATTCCTATGCCTATTTCTTAAAACCTGCGCTTATGTAACGTACTTCTGTTTAACTTGAAAGAAAAAAAAATTAAAACAAGGCGACTAAACTTAAATTGTATAAGTACTATACTACTAACAATAAAAATATAACTAGATAAGGTTGTTATAGCTAAGAACTTAACAGTTAAGCAACTTGTTTGAACAACATTGGAAATGTATAATTGTTTTAATTTTAAATTTTTGTGAATGTTTTATTTTATTATCTTTTCAAAAAAAGGGGGGAATATTGTGGGGATCCTATTACTATTGTGTGGCGTTTATAAATAAATGGTAGAGAGTCCTTACCGCGCAGCGGCACGTATCGGTCGCTGGCGCGAATAAACGCGATAATTGTGAATATCTGACTTTTATTATACCCAAAGAGAGATTACCCCAAAATAGTATTGGCTCCGGGGTTGCCATAAGTTTTGAGGTGGTGGTTGTATAGCGCGGTTAAATTGCGGATTAAAATTTGGTTTAGTGAACTTTTTATCAGTTCTATGCCTAAGTGCATATTGGGAATGGAAATTTTCTTCCTCAAGCACAATCTCCAGTGCTTCTTCAAGAGATGAAGGCGTTTTTAGGCGGACTATCCTTACCATGTCTTCCGGTAAGTAATATAAAAAAACATTCATTGCCATATTATTATAAATTTGAATTTTGTTCGCCCTTAACGATTCCTCTGTAATTAAATTTACTTTTGAGAATAAATTACTCCTAACGCTTTGGATGCGGTGATAAAAATCTAAATATTTCTCTTTTAGTTATATTTGAAGCGATTCTAATTTAATAGCGATACATCCTTCTGACCGGGGATTGCTGAAATGTTAGTTTAAAAGAGTTTTTAATTTATCAAAATTATTCAGGTCTTGTCTTTCACTTACTAAAGCCGCTGCCTTGCTCGTGAGGCGAATAGTAATTACGTGCATATTATATATTTCTTGTTCGTCGTTCTGTTATGTTATGAATTTACTTCGACGCAGGAGAACTAAACTTTTCAGTTTAATATTAATTACCTAAACTCGCTTTGCATTGAAAGTTGCATATAGAAATCAAACAATTCGATCAGCATATGGCAGTATAAATATGGGTACTGTGCTGTGTTCTGCTTCTTTGTCTTTGCTCACCCGTCGACGAAAGTCGCTCTTGTCCCTTATGTATGCTTGTCCTCTGGGCCCACGGCTGCTCTGCTAGCTAGCTATGATGTCCCGACGAAGCTTGCACTGGAACTGGGTCGAGTCTTGACTTTTCTTTGATTGCCATCCTCGCGTTACTTATTTGTTTATTTGGAGGATTGCGATCCTACTTGAGTCGTTGAAACGATTACTTGTAATCTAACAAGCTACGACGCCATCCTACCGGCTGCGCCAGTTAACTATCGAGCTCAAGCGGCTAATTCGAAGATTGGCAAAGTCAGGTGTCAGCAAGAATAACTGCAGCGGATTGATATTTATATTATTATATATTACTAATTTATTTAAAAATATATTTATATGAAAGAAAAAATATAAACTAGAGTATGTACAGCTATGTTAGAACTATACTGCTAAGAAGGTGATGTTAGAATGAATCACCTATGTTATTAGCAGCTCATTATATACTAGTCGATAAGCACAAAAGATTTCCCTTCGTTACGTGATATCTTCAAGGTTTCTTAATTTTCCATGGTAATGAAATATATGAATTATCGGCAAGTCGTAAAACGTTGCAGAAGTAATCTGTTTCTAATTTGGCGGGACGGAAAAAATTAAACGGTCGTAAAAATATTGTCTACTTTTTTTATCTTTAAGTATAATTTATGTGGTGTTTGCATCATATATGCTGCATTACATAACTATCTTTTCACTTTTATGTTACGTTTATGTTTGCTTTGTTATAAAAATTCGACAACAATAATATGACATTCATACATTAACGTAGATACCTTTTCTTCTTTGTTTCATTTAGGGCGGATTTCACCAAGGTAGTATAAGTCTTATTCTGAGAGTAAATCGCTAATTACTCGAGATTAACGAACTTTTCATTTCACCAACGTTTAACCCAAGGATAAATTTACTATACTAGAGTAACTTCTTATACGGCCGATTTCGGCCGAGTAAACTGTTATTCGTAGATTAAGTTGCGTCACAATAACTGTCACGCACAAATTTTATAAATAACCTAACAAAATATCGTTACGTTTGAATCAATTTATTGACTAATGACGATATATTATTATTTTGGCCCTCGCCCAACATGGTTTAAAGAAAGGACATAGTACTTTGAAGATAACGACCACTACGACTTCGCCATATAAAATTCCGTTTGTCAAAAGCGTCTGTGTATAATTTGCTAAAAAATTGAGCATCGTCTGGAGTATGTTACAAATAGGTAGGTGAGTTGTATGCGCTCGTTGTATTTACGTATGTACGGTATTAAAGAATTACGCTGTTCATGACTTCTTATTGCTTTACAATATTCTCTGTCAACAAACAATCAACATAACAGAATATTTGAAGTTATTCAAACGTCAAGTAGACATATTACCCTGGCTAATTAAAAATACGCAGCGCCATATTGCTCAGGCATGGTATGAATGTACTTTTATGCTTGGTGGTTAATATTTTCATTCGTTTCATTCGTTCATCATCACGGAGTAACTATGCGAGAGTAACTTACCCATAGGTTAATCTGGTGAAATGAAACCAAAGTTAGCCGTAGATTAAATCATAAGAGTAAAGATATACTTGGATAGCTATTCTCGTATAAATTGGATGTTGGTGAAATCCACCCCTAATAGACAATTTGACTTATTATTTGTAATTTATAGAATACCTAATAATAACACAAACAATTTGTTAAAAATAACTTAAAAACTTTACAAACTATAATGTCAAAGTGACAGAACATCCACAACCATGGACGAATATTCGATTTTTTTATAACTTAGTCAATTAATTACGACGTTGCCGCTCTGTTTCTATGACATATCGTAAGAATAGTTATGTTGACCTTATTCAGAGTTTATTTGTAAGACATTATTCTCTTCTTATTCTTACCTTACACTGATCATAACTATTCTTAGTACAACTATGGAATAAGCTCAGTGTATTGAGTTTTTGTTTGTAAGGCGGTAACAAAATTATTATGAAATTCAACTCGGCAAGTCTTGGATTCGTTGCGGTTTATCTATGAAGTTGTCCTATTATAAAAAAAAAATTAAGGAAAATGTTGAGACCGAATAAAATTAAATAATACGTACCAGTGCTCCCAAAGTTATAACTCCAGAGATGACAGATACCACGTAGCCAGCACCAACAGCTGCACGACGACAGCCGCTGCTTAAGATTCCTGTTCCAGCCTTTTTCCAGCGTTTTTTCTTTGGCGTTTCAGGCACGCCTAGAATTAATAAAAATGAATTTTGAACTGCAAGACAATTGTTGTAAATTCCAAAATCTTATAACGTAGTAAAGTTTTTGAAAAATAAATGTTTTTACTAACTGTAGTATGATTTACATACCGTAACCTCCTATTACTTTGGCGAATGGTAGAAGTTTATTGGTGCTATTCCTAAGACGGTTACCGGTCAACACAAATCATTTGTGTGGTAGCTGCCCACCAGAACATAACTTCTGCAACTCTCCGCTAGTGGCTCCTAGCAGCTATATGGTGCATGGTAGCGGCCACACCCTGTAAACCACGTTGACCCGTGGGCTAAACTAGCGGAGGGGTTTGTGGAATCTTTACGTATTTTACTGGAAGGTTTCACAGATTTCTCAAAGCAGAGACCTCCTGCTCAATGCACTAAATTCTACTCCGGTGTGGGTTTCGGGCAATTTCGATAGGCACACGATCCCAATAACTACAGCGGTGCAGCAAGGTATCGCAAACCGCCTTAAAGAGGACTCGTCGAGGTCTATAGTGTATAATAAATGACGAGTCACAAAGTTGTTTTTTCCCAATGCCACAACAGCTTACCAAACCACCTGGAAGCTCACGCATACTCACCTCACCACACAGGCTCTCACGGGTCACGACGGATTCTCCGCATACTTGAACAGGTTCAAGTGCAAGGACAGCCCGTCGTGTGCCTGTGACCCTGACACACCAGAAATCCTCCCACACATTCTCTCCGAGTGCCCTATACACGCTCTGGAGAGGCTAAACATAGAGATACAGACAGGTATGGCGGTGAAACCGAATAATTTCGCTGACCTAATTACAGGCAAGCACAGTAGTATTTTCGCGTTCTGTTCGGTACTTGAGGCAAGCACAGTAATGCTTTTATTAAATATTGTGAAAAAACTGTTTATGTTGTAAGGTTAAGAAGTAAGACAGAAATAATAACAAACAAGTTTTATTAACAAGAATAGCACACATACCTGCGTGTATGTGCGCTTATTCAAATAAAATTATACAACGTGTAACAGAAAGGTGTGGTCAAAATGAAAAGATCCAAAGTGTATCCGATCTAGATCTTGTATGCAGAGTTACTAAGGCATTACTAACTTTAATTTTTTATGCCATTTTTAGTTAAACATTTCTATTATGAATTTGTGTCTCACATTAAAATAAACAAGTCACAGGCAGCCCTAGCGGTTTAGTAACCCCTTGTAATGGTGTTGAGACGTAGACCCGAAATGAAACAAATCTCTTGCGTTAATCCATCCTCTTTATCCTCTAGTGTATCATCTTAAATACTAATTAACATCACGTTTATACGTGACTAGAGGAAGGACGCCTTGTCAATCAGGAAGACCTTAATTATCACGTACTATTGAGTACGTGCTGATAGTGTAATTCACTATATCACACCTCCCCTGAAAAGGCTAGGCATCCCTTCCCTGAAAAGTAAACTCTTATTTTCTAAATATCTTAGTCCTATTCTTATGAACTATATATTCTTTATTATTCTTTAATATTTTTACATTAAACTTACTACATCATAGATGGCTGTTGACTACTTTACATTCTCATCTCATCTCTTTAAACATATTTCAATATTCAAAATTCGATTATCTTAACATGACATACTTATCTGTTTTTCACATATTTCATTTCGGTATTCTTTATTTGTCATAATCCGTATTTCGTGGATGTGGCCTATCCACTTAGTCACAATAGTATTCGTAACGATACAAATATACTTATATTTATTACAACATCTCTCTTTATGTACCTATTTCTCATATTTCACATTGTATCCCTTTATTACAATACCTCCTAATCATCTCTTCTTTACATTATTATTTATTTAAAGTCGACTCTGAACATCATTATTTTATTGGTACTTATTACCATTAGTGTCACCTTGGTGCACATATTAATTATTTACTTTTATTCTAGGGACATTATTTTAAGACTATGTACTCTGACGCTACGTCTGCGCGTGCCTTCGTCATGAGCTGTCTCCAACTATTCTCACAGAGAAATCTCGTTTCTGCTATGATCGAATGAAGGATTCGTACCCTGAACTTACTACCCTTCTATCTTACTTCATCTTAATCATATTTAAAAATCCTTCATTTCCTACAACACCTTACGATCCGTCAAACTCAACAAACAGATTCAACTTCTGGGTGATCAATCCAAAAGTAAAATTACTAATTCATTGACCTTTGTCCAACATTATACAACAACTTAACATTCTATTACCTAGTCATTTATAAATTCGTCATATCCAGTAAAATATTATTGCAATGTACCTAATCATCAACTTAAACGTTAATAAAAGATTTTTAATACAAAGCTAATACTATCGTCATATCTATGTTTATCTCTATAATTTATTGAATTCTGTTTCTAATTTATGTATGAACCAACCAAAATTTATTTTCCTATTTTTAAGTTATAATAAGCAAAAAAATAATACAATTTATTTTTGAAACTATTCAATTTTCCAAGCAAAACATTTCTAAACATTAATTTTTCAAATTACAATTCACATTAAATACAATTTACAACTATTTCAACACTTTGCATTCTATTTCAATGACAATGATAACATAACAACGGTAACTTTAGATTATGTGTAAGCTTCTGCTTCTTAATTTGTAAATGAAGTCTCGAATGACTGCTTATCTGTAACTAATTCTATTATTATTATAATGCAATATGCGCTACGTCTCATGTTCACGCGGTTTTGATGACTACGAATAACATGAACAACAATACCGGTGGTCTTCGTAAGACCTAATTAAAAACAATGTTATTAACATGCTTTATCGATTTCAGATTTTAAAATTACTTTTACAATTCTATTTTCAAATTTGCTTTTATTTTTATTATTGTTATACCATTTTATAACATTCATTTCATTGTCTTTTCCTTTCACAATATGTTTCCGTAGACATTTCACTTAAAACTACTGCTTCTATTCATTGTACGTATCGTCAACAACCATTTAACCATTACTATCTTCTTATTTCTATAATATTTTTCTCAACTATTACTAACGATTACATTACCCCAGTACATTTAAAACTCATTTGATTATTAATAATATATATTTTAATCTATTCTTTAATTAAACATCTGTAATTTGACAAGTATACACAGTCTACAGTTCAATTATAAATTTTAATAATTAGATTAATAAACTTTTGACGTACTCAGAAATTATTAAATTAAAAAAATAGTCAGAATCTAAAATTGACAATTAAGTAGTTACAAAAAAAATGTTACGTGATAGTTGATATTTGGAACTGCATCTGACGTCTCTTAGCTGCATAATCACCTCATCGAACACCTTCGTCTCCCAGCTGCATCCTTATCGGACACCATCATCACCCGGCACCCAGCATTTTACCTTCAGCTTTTCACTTTCCGCTATTGTCCATAATTTTATCAGCCAAATTAGTCAATTTGAACTTGAGTTTATTTTTCTTTCGTATTATTATTAAGTATTTATTATTTATTTATGAATTTCATATTAGAGTAAAGTATAATTTAATTAATATAGTCTTTTAAAAGGCTTTTTTTTTTTTTTTTGCACTTCACATCACTTTTAATATTTAACACTTTAATTGTCACTCAGTTTTAATGTTCTTTTTAGTTCTTCACATTTCTCATCACGGTTTTTATTAAAGTTTTTCACTATTTTTTTATTTAATTTGAAACCATTTGCTCGCAGCGCCGCCGACAGGCAGTCCTGTCACGGTCGCCATGTAATGGTGTTGAGACGTAGACCCGAAATGAAACAAATCTCTTGCGTTAATCCATCCTCTTTATCCTCTAGTGTATCATCTTAAATACTAATTAACATCACGTTTATACGTGACTAGAGGAAGGACGCCTTGTCAATCAGGAAGACCTTAATTATCACGTACTATTGAGTACGTGCTGATAGTGTAATTCACTATATCACACCCTGTGTATTAACATTTATGACCACAGCTGCTTGCTTACGCGCGTCTGACGCGCATTACTTCACAAATATAAATATTCCATTAATGACATTCCATGACAAATTGAAGTCAATAACAAGTTCTAGATGGGATACTGTAACGTTCCATTTTTATAACGTTATAGTTATTTAAATAGAATAGCAGTAAAAATTTCAAAACAAACTTATTAGTTCTGTTGAGTTTAGTTCTGAAGTGCTTTAATAGTTGGCGCCAGCAGTCTCGAAATGTAGTGGATTCGATATTGATCGATTTTGTCATCTTTGGTATGGTTATATCCCCTTGAGCGTCGAGCGACCAGCAGGTGGCCGATAACAATTAAAATTCTATTGTGTCTGGTATTCGACGATTGAGCTCATATTTAAAAAGTAAAAAGTCGATTGACATGACAACTGTCAGGGTTGCGAATGTCATTTGATAGGATTGATTTTGAGAGGATGGACAAGTTCATGATGGGGCGAAGAGCCAGGGCTGGAAAATAATCCTTGAGCATCGGCCTCTCATTTCAATAGAAATGAACCGATTTAATATTAAAAAATTTGGTAAGGTCATTTCTGAGAATTTCGTTTGTTTATTTTTTGGTTAGATCTTGTTATCATGGCCATGTGTCTTCCAGGATCAGGAGAGGGAATTTGCAGGATGTCTCAGGCTGAAATACTGACAATAGCTGCATAAGTTTGAGGGATCAAAAGAGACCAAGACGCCTGCATGTAAGTTAGCAATTTTCTAAATTTCGAATTTGAAATCTGAAAGGTATACTCGTAGTTGTAAATTGTATACTCATCAACATGGTTTGTTGTTTCAGAATGGGATACTCATTAATTTTATAATATTTTATTAGATCTTCCATGTTATTGATATTTTATAAAGTAAGGAAACATTTATTCATAAACGCATCTTATCCCCATGGGTGTGGAAAGCAACGTTCCCCCTCTGGAATGCTGATAGTCTGAAGAAAGGTACCAGTGCCTCATTCCGATCCGTGGACGTTCTGCCCGTTTGAATCAGAAGGTCGGCTCGCAGAGCCGCCACTGTTCGGGATTATCTGGGCAGATAATTTAATAGTCTTCGAAGGAGTGTTCTTCGCAATAGTCTTCGCTATATTAATTTAGTAAGTACATTTTAAATTTTTATTTCACAACTTGGGATTGGTTTAGTCACAATCGCGAACTCGTTTAGCAACCTTGAGTTTAATGGGTTTTTAGCATAACATTTTTTTTTTTTTTTATACATAGAACGGCAAATGACTCCATTTCACCTGATGTTAAGTGAATATGGAATCCAAATGCGATGACAACTGGTGCAGCGTGAAAATAACGCAGCATCAGTTACCCTCACTCTGCCGGCCCACAAGGCGCCTCTTCACGCCTCGTTTGAAGGACCCCATATCATAGGAAGGAGGGAAAACGTGTGCAGGCAAACTATTCCATGTTTTGGAAGTGCGACAAAAAAATGAGTCACTAAATTTCTTAGTGCGTGATGGAATATTTGAGACAGTGAAGCGGTGACTCCGGAGAGCAGCACGCGTACTCCTATGGAGGAAGGGAGAAGGAGGGATGAGGTCAAAGAGTTCTTCAGAGCACTCGCCATGGTATAAGCGGTAAAGCACGCTGAGTGACGCAATATCTCTACGCAATTGCAGAGTTTCGAGAGTATTTGTGACTTCTGCGTTGCCGATAATGCGTACAGCGCGACGCTGCAATCTGTCCAAAGCATCGAGAAGGTACTTTGCGGAACCGTCCCAGATGTGCGAGCAATACTCCACGCAAGACCGTACCTGTGTCTTGTACAAAAGGCACAACTGGTCAGGCGTAAAGAATCGCCGCACCCTGTTCAGAATACCGAGTTTTCGTGAGGCTGTTTTGATCACGACTTCGATGTAGTCCTTTTGGTTCAGATCGCAGCGAATCGTCATACCGAGCATGTTGATACTGCTCTGCAGGCTTAGAGATGTACCCTGAAGAGTTGGAAGGGGAAGGAATGGTGACTTTTTTGCCGTGAACGCACACACCTGTGTTTTCTTGGCATTGAACTCAACAAGATTATTGGAGCCCCATTTAGATATGAGGTCCAATACCCGATTGAGCTCAATGACAAGATTCACTCGGTTAACTTCGGTTTCGACCCGCCCGGCCGCTGGGTGACCGTTATATCCCCCATGCACTGTGCTATCATCTGCATAGGAATGAATATTTCCAAGTGGAAGCATATCATTAATATGCAGAAGGAACAGCGTGGGGGACAGAACGGAACCTTGAGGGACACCAGCGTTCACTGACATGAACCGCGAAGCGCATCCATCAGATAGGACACGGATTCTCCGCTCATGTAGGAAGCCAGCGACCCAGTTGCAGAACTGAGCAGGCAGACCGTATGCCGGGAGCTTGGAGAGAAGAGCTTTGTGCCAGACCCGATCAAAAACCTTGGCTATGTCAAGGCTAACAGCCATCGACTCACCACGCTTGTCAATAGCCTCACCCCAGAGATGTGCAACGTACGCTAGAAGATCACCCGTTGATCGTTTCGGCCGAAACCCATATTGGCGATCATGAATTATGGAGTGTTCTTCCAGGTAGTGGACTAGTTGTTTGTTTAAAATACGTTCCATGATTTTGCACAAAACTGAAGTAACGGCTATGGGGCGGTAATTAGATGGGTCTGACCGATCTCCTTTTTTGGGGACCGGTTGCACATTAGCTTCTCTCCAAGATTCCGGCACACAACCAGAAGAGAGCGAGAGACGGTAAAGGCGCGTTAACACGGGGGACAACTCCGCTGCACACATTTTCAGGACTATTGCTGGAATACCATCAGGGCCATTAGCTTTCCGGACATCGATTGACTGCAGCTCCGCACGGACATCACACTGCCTGATTTTAAATCACAGTGAGGAATTGAAGGTGGCTGTGCATTGCAGTCATCGATTCGGGAGTTAGCTGCAAAGAGTTTGGCCAGGAGATCGACCTTCTCTTGCGGCTTGTGAGCTAAAGTCCCGTCAGAACATCTCAGTGGTGGCAGCGAGGGTTGGCAGAAATTTGATTGCACGGCTTTGGCCAGACGCCAGTAGCTACGGCTGCCCGTAGGATGCGTCAGAAGTTCTTGGCCGACCCGTGCAACGCGCTGGGCATCCGCTCTAATGTAGGCTCTTTTGCAAGACTTGGTGGCATTATTATAGGCTGCTTTCAGCGAGCGAGTTTCGGGATCCCCAAGAGCTTTACTTCTGATCCAAGCGCGGTATGCCGCCTGCCTGTTATCGACAGCGTTGGCACACTCACGGTTGAACCATCGGTTGCGCCGGCCTTTGCTGACGAGATAGGAGTGCGGAATATAGTATTCCATACCTAACACTATCTCATCAGCAACTGCAGTCGCACTGGCTGTCGGGTCCTTCCCACTGAAGCAGCGCTGCCGCCAAGGAACGGATGCGAAATAGTCCCGCATACCATCCCAATCTGCCGACGAGTAGTGCCAAATTTGGCGTTTCGATACCGCTGAGGGCGGTAGCGGGGCCAGAGGCGCTTTGCTGGATACCAAGCAGTGGTCCGAAGATCCTAAAGGAGCTCGAACTTCCACTCGGTAACCAGCTGGGCGACTCGTCAGCAGAAGGTCCAGCAAAGAGGGCGCGTGACCGACTATATCTGGGATCCTGGTGGGCTGGTTCACCAGTTGAGTCAGGTCGTGCGTGAGAGCGAATGCGTGGGCAGTTCTACCGGCATGGTCAGTTTTGGAGGAACTTAACCACAACTCGTGGTGAGCATTGAAGTCCCCCAAAAACACCAATTCCGCCGAAGGAAACCGCTCCTGCGCTTCATCTGCCACCCGACTAAGGTGTTCTATAAGTCGAGTTGTCTCCATGTCGCCATTATGTGATCGGTAGACGCAGACGTAGACACGGCTATGAGAACCCAAGTCGACGTGTACCACAAGGAGGGAAAAGGAAGGGTCCTCCAGACAGCGCAGACGGCGACAGCAAACGTCCGTCCGAACAAACAAGCAAACTCCGGCTTTGGCTTTAAAGGATTCTTCAAGGACAAAGCCGGGATAGTGCAGGTAGGTGGTGTCAGCTGGACAGATTATTTGTGTCTCCGTCAAAAACAACATTGCTGGCCGTGCCGTCTCAAGATGGTGGTGGACAGCATTGAGGTTTGCATGGAGTCCGCGGATGTTAGCGAACGCGACCTCAAACGGTATGGTTGTGGTGGGGGTGTGCACCGCTGTAGGACCAGTTTTTGTTTTAGGCGCTGTCATGGTGGAGAAAAAGATGGAGGCGTGAATCGAGGAAATGCTACCGCGATGCAAATAGTCAAAGTGCAGCGGCCTGTTTCACCAGGGATCTGCCTAAAGTTGAGTATCATTAACCCGCCGAACGGAAGGGCCCCCGAACCCCCCCGGGAATGGCCGCCGGGACCCCACCTTCCGGTCACCAACCGGCACGACGGGCCACCCCGAGATTATGCGTGGCATGGTGAGGCAGCCTCACGAGCTGGTTAGGCTCGCTTGGGCCCCTGTACTGTGCCACGGGCGGCCAGCGGGACAGCCGTTTCTACGGGTCTCCCTGGTCGGCGGGTTAATAAGGTCTTCCTGGCACTGGTTAGACGGAAGCCATTACAGACCAAATGCATCGCAGCACCATCCACTCGAGCTCTGGTTATACGCTGGCTGATCCCGAAACGCGACCAACAAGCGGTCACTTGACGGGTTTTACACCATGCGTACGGTGGTCACTAACCAGACGGGGCAAGCCCTACCACGCAGTGGAGCATATGGGAGCTCTAAATTCCGTTAGTCGCCTCTTACGACACCCACCGGAGGAGAGGGGCGGTGAATTGTATTCTTTCTCCGTCACCGCACGGATAAAAATTTATTTATTTATTATTTATTTATTTATTTAGACTTTAAAATGGTACTGGTTCTCCGCTGAAGATTACTTTATCATGACATGCTCATATGTATTAGGATTAATCTCATTTTTAAGAAACGTCCATGATTCTGTGTAAGTTATGTACCATAGAATTTAAGAGAAAATAATTCTTTGTAATACTTAGATTATGGAGTAAATAATATTGTATTTTAGTGTGGTTGGTAGCGGTAAAAATTAATAGTCCTTACTTACGGTTTTAGCAATATATTGTCCACACTACCAACACAAATACGAAAAGTCACAATACATAGAAGGTGAATAGGAATTGCAAAGCACAAGCACAGACACAGTTTATAGCACAGAAGAAGAAAGTCAGAAGAAACACAAACGAAGTATATAAGCTTATTAACAAATAACAAAGCAGCGTAAGCGTGTGAGGGCAATGCAAGGTCGGTAGGCAAGCAGT
Source organism: Eudonia mercurella (assembly GCA_963082485.1). Taxonomy (NCBI): domain Eukaryota; kingdom Metazoa; phylum Arthropoda; class Insecta; order Lepidoptera; family Crambidae; genus Eudonia; species Eudonia mercurella. Next base: position 48,963 of record CAUJAO010000006.1, on the reverse strand, counting down.
AAAGCAGCGTGCGCTCCGCGTCGTGATAGGGTCTCGACTGGCGTACGTGCGCAGGCGACGCTCGGCCGTCCGCTATGTAAATACATAGTGGACAATGAGCGTTATGTGCGCGCGCGGTGATTTGCGCGTTCTCAATTCACCACGACACGCGCGACGTTATTGAATAGCGAAATGTATTGCATCGACGAGCTGATATGAATTATAGTGTAATTATTGTTAGTATGTAAATAGATATTATAGTGCCTTGTTTTGTAAATATTATTATTGTTATTTTGTGTGCATATTATTATAATGTTGTGAAATATTGTAAATGTAATTTTGTGTAAATATTTAAAGTAATATGTGATAGTGTATGTATACTATATAATATAGTATGTAGGAAGGTCACCTACAGTATGAAGAAATAAAACAAATTTGGCTTTGAGTCCACTTCAATCTTTTAATTTATTTCCCAGTATTGATTAAGTAGTAGGTAGCATTCACTGAAGCTTTCACTTAGATATATTTAAAACCTGTGTTTTAACAATTTTGGTGAACACATAACTTATCGTTTAGCGACAGGAATTTGCAAGAATTCTTTTATTACTAAACAAGAAAAAGGACTAGTTTTCAATATACTTTGGATCTTTTCATTTTGACCACACCTCTCTGTTACACGTTGTATAGTAAGAAATTAATTTTAATTCACGATAAAACAATGTTCATAGCATAAAGTAAAAGATAAGTAATCTATACTTTTATGTATAAAATAAGCTTCTTTTTTTTTTGAGAGAGTTTGCTGATTGCCTCAGACTGCATTTTCAGCTTCACCGGGCTTTTTTGGGGGCAGCGAGGAACGTAAAGGGTCCCTCAAGCAGTGTGAAACGAATCACCTTCGGAGGTTTTCTAGAGGGAACGGCATCGCGCACTAGTGCGCGTCCCCGTGCCCTACTAGATTCTCCGAAGGGTTCGGATCGGATTGGGGGGCGGAACCACCCGAAGGCGCCTCTAAAGGCTCGGACCTCGGCTCGGGTAGACCGGGCCGTGGAGGAGGAGAGAAGCGCCCAGGTACATGTCTGTACCTGGTATAGAGTGCGTGTGAACCGGTTCTTCGTACCCTTGTTCTACGAGTACGGTGTCTTGGACCTAAGCTAGTGTGCATGTTTAATGTATTCTGTAAATGTGTAGTGACATTTAGAGGATCGGGCGGGGGGATAAAATAAGCTGCCCAAAGTGGGAAATGTAATAAGATAATTAAGTCTAGATAAATAAGAAAATACTGTTTAAACAAATGTTTCCCACACCTATTAAAGACGTTTACTGAAAAAATTATTACCCTGAAATACCTAAGATAGAAATAAAACAATTAGCTAGTTAGAATCTCAGTTTTTAATGATAGATCGCCCAGAGTCCTGCTAGCAGGACTTTTAGTCCTTCCGGAAGGACGCAACTTTTCTAGATTATATTTTCTTAATTATAATTAGTACAAAGTTCAAATTTGCACGAAAAGATTGAGTATCTCTAACCTTTTCACATTTCATGGAAAGGATTTACTTGGCACGACCTACCTTCAGTCGGGCCGTGATGGCGCATGAGTATTTACGGGGGCAGTGCATCCGCGCTCGCGCGACATATTCCGATGCGCCAGGCACCGACAACGCATGAAGTCGTCAACATTTTGGAGAAAATTATAATGACTGTGAAGTACTCGCTAGATAGGATATTGCTCCAAAATTCACAAAAGGCAGCAAAAGGCTAGTTTTTATTGTAAGGCATGTGGCAAAAAGTGTGTAATTTGTTCACTACAAACAGGAAGAAATTGTTTTGCATATCATATTCAGCATGGTATTCAAGCATAATCAAAATGTTAGTCCTTTTTTATTTATATATTTGTGAAAACTGGTTCAAAGTTTTTTATTGATTAACATTTTACTAGTTTAGCAAAAAATCAGCTGTTCCATACTATGTGTTATGATTATTAAATGATTATTATTGTCTGGTTATTAAACGTTGATTTTTATTCTAATTAACACTAGTCAAAGGTTTTTAACTTCTGATAAGTACACGCATAATGTTCAAGGTCACGGTACTGCTGGAAGGACCAGGCGTTACGTACTGCTAGCAGGACTCTCCAGTATTTTCCGGCAGGACATAAACTCGTTCTTCCAGAAGAGCTTCCAGCAGGACAAGTCGTCGGGCGATCTATCATTAAAGCAAACCACCCACTGCTAGAAATGAAAGATGATGAATGAATGCGTAGTATGCGGAATAGAAATACGAGAAGAATAAAAGAGAGAACTAGAATGACAGAGAATTGTAAAAATAAGATCTCCAATCATGTTAAAGGCAGTAGCAAAAAAAAAACTAAAAATAAAATAAAAACCAAAAAATGAGTCGCCAGTTACTGCGGCTTCTTTCCCTTTAACAGTCGTATTGGCTCCCCGATCCATTGGTGCCGAGGGTTCGAAGTCTAAGTGTGTGGATCTATATTGGTACTGTATTGGCGCAATTGCTTATCCACCTTAAATATGTTCACGCGCAGATGATCTTAGGCATTACTTCATGGACTCCGAATATCTTGCAAGCCCTACGGCAATGGAGAACTGTTGGTAGGGTCTTGGGACAACATGTGCCCGGGCCTTAACTGGCGCTCTGTACATAGGCGATCAGAAGAGAGTGGTCGCTCCTGAAATCGAAGGGGACGGGAGGACGGGTTTGGCAGCACGTCTGGTGACAAAGCAGCATTTAGGAATGCTCTGCTTTCCCCAATCCGGGGAGGGGCCTAGAAAAGGTTGCCTAAACATAGTCCATCTCACCTTTAACCTGGCGGCAAACCGCGGTCGCTTGGACATCAATCTTACGCGGTCGACATAAGAGACAAATAAATAGTAATAACAACAACTTAATTATAGGAGCATGGAACGTTAGAACTTTGATAGACGACAATCGTAACCTGTGTACTGAGAGGAAAACTGTTCTCATAGTCAGAAAACTGTCCCGATATAACATTGACATCGCGGCTTTAACCCCTGGCGCGATTAGGCACGACGTTGGTGCCTAACTTTTTGACACCGGACGCGATTAAGCACCAGTGTGGTGCCTAACGGTTTGTGTTTATCTATGGCGTGTTTGTGAATTTATTTTGTATCTGTATTCGGTCATGAGTATTGTAAAAGTTATCCTCTGTCGAATAATATAATAATCATAATGCTTTGCTAAATAAAATTACCGGAAAAAATAAAACAAAATTTGCCAACTTGTGTGAGACGCCATTACTAATTTCGCTGCCTGACGTGTTTTGTGTTTTAGTGAGAAATATGAGTTCCCTTCGTAAACGGTAAGTGAATTGTATATCAATCTATTGGAAATTTAACGTAGAATGTGTTTTAGTTATTAGTTTGAGTCGTTTCGAGATTTTAGTCCAGTAAAAATGTCTGCAACTTTTTGGTTGCGGTTTTGCCATGTCGTCAGTAATTGCATCATGTCTTTGAAAAAAATGTTTATTTTACACATTGTGTGTTCAGATATAGAAAAGTTTGTTGTAAATTTATCCAGGAATCAGAATGTAGAATCTGTTATGTGATATATAATATGAATGTAACACAATTGTGTTTTCAATGAAACGCGGTCCCAAAAGTCATTACAATACGGTACATGTGGACGAAAAAGTGTTAATAAAGTGTTATGATAAAAATGTATTTGATAGTTATTTGGTATAAGATAAAGTCAGTTTGTGTGTGTAAAAAGTAAAAAACAATTTGTGCACAATGTTTTTTTTCTATTTACGCAAAAAATGTTTTATTTATTTATTTATTTGTTTTTTATTGTTTTTTTTAAATCACGGTCAAGGTTTGTAACTCCGGGGGCTATTGAGGCTCCCCAGTTGATCCTGGCAGCTCGGCGGCAGCTAATTTTAGCTGCCGCCCAAAACGTCCAGGTTAGGGAGATAGTTGATGAGCCGGCGTCAATTTTGTGGGTGCCACCGCAACTACCACCACCACGGTGAGTATATATCACCGTGTATTTCGCGCGCTGATCTTTGAATTGGTTTGCATTGCATTTGTTTTCATTGTTTGTTTTAGGACGCGTCGTCTCGTCTCGCCGTCTCCACCACCTCCACCCCTTCCTTTGACTGCTTTCAGCGAGAAACGCGCAGCCTCTGGGACTTTGTGCACCGACAAGGCCGTCGAAATCACGAAGACCCCCAGAGGTTCCATCAAGCGTAAACGCGTGCTGGAGCAGTCCATCCAGTAAAGCTGTATATTAGATTGTTTCTTATTTGTCATACCATTGTTTGCCGTATTGCAGTATGTACAAAACTGCAGGATAATAATGTCATAAAGTACATACTTGAATGTTTTATTATGTTATGATCAGCTCTAGTTATTTCGTTTGTCGGTACGTATAAAGCTGTATATCAGATTGTTTGTGTTGTTTGTGTTTTTTTATAATATTAATATTTTACCCTTTTTTCTCGTTTTTCTTACACGAGTACCTTTTCTTTCTTTATGATATGTAGCAGACAGCGGCAGAAATATGTTCTACTGGTTCTACTGACTGTTTCGTAAGTATCTCGTAAGTATCTATCTTCTAATCTTGAAAACGTTATGTTGGTTCGAATCCCGCTACTGAACACGTACCAATCTTAGACACGTACTGGGCGTTCGACCCCCCCGTAAGTACATTGTGTAAACTTTTGCTATGAAAATTTACTATTACTAGGTACAACCAAGTTTGTTTCGTAAGAATCTACTAATCTTGAAGACGTAGTGTGGGTTCGAATCTCGCTACTAAGCACGTACAGTCACATGCAATGAAATGTATACATGGACCGAATTTTGAATAAATGTTTACTCTGAATATTTCAAAAACAAATAATCACCTTAACAATACATACTATATAACCATCAAAGTTTCTCTCAATAATGTACACATTTTTGGCAAAAATATGTACACAAATTGTTTTCAGACATTTGCTTACACGTTCTTATGCAAAAATATGAAGCCAGTACGAATTACAATAATAAGTAAACGATGTTATTTCACAAAAATGTAACCAATACCCGTTTCATTACAATGTAAACAATGATGACTGTGGTTTTTTTCTTTCATATGTATACACTTATAAAACTGTAGTTCGATAAAATGTACACAACGTAGTTTGAAATATAATGTAAACATTCATTTTTGTCTTTTACAAGCTTTTATTTAGTTACACCTGTCCTGTTGTTGGGAAGTGGAAACTTGCAAGATTTGATTACAGACAGACAAACATCACAGGACTATAGTCCTGTGATGTTTGTCTGTCTGTAATCAAATCTTGCAAGTTTCCACTTCCCGGTTACCGATTGAGCTGAAATTTTGCATGCATGTGTAAATCGGATGACAATGCAAAATTATTATGCCATGGAGCTGATCTGATCATGGAACCTGAAAGTGGCCATAGGAACTCGGTAGTTAAACAACACAACCTCATCGACTTTGGACTCGTTTGATCCGTCTTGATGAGTACTTTGGTGCTAGATGGTAACCAGGGTCTGATGATGGAGCTGGAAAATGGTCATAGGAACTCGGTAGTTAAACGACACAACCCCATCTACTTTGGACTCGTTTGATTCGTCTTGACGAGTACTTTGATGCTAGATGGTAACCAGGGTCTGATGATGGAGCTGGAAAATGGTCATAGGAACTCGGTAGTTAAAAGACACAACCCCATCGAGTTTGGGCTCGTATGATTCGTCTTGACGAGTACTTTGGTGCTAGATGGTAACCAGGGTCTGATGATGGAGCTGAAAAATGGTCATAGGAACTCGGTAGTTAAACGACACAACCCCATCGAGTTTGGGCTCGTACGATTCGTCTTGACGAGTACTTTGGTGCTAGATGGTAACCAGGGTCTGATGATGGAGCTGGAAAATGGTCATAGGAACTCGGTAGTTAAACGACACAAACCCATCGAGTTTGGGCTCGTATGATTCGTCTTGACGAGTACTTTGGTGCTAGATGGTAACCAGGGTCTGATGATGGAGCTGGAAGATGGCCATAAGAGCTCGGTATTGAACGACACAACTCCATCGAGTTTTGGCTCGTATGATTTGTCTTGACGAGTACTTTGGTGCTAGATGATAACCAGGGTCTGATGATGGAGCTGGAAAATGGTCATAGGAACTCGGTAGTTAAACGACACAACCCTATCGAGTTTGGGCTCGTATGATTCGCCTTGACGAGTACTTTGGTGCTAGATGGTAACCAGGGTCTGATGATGGAGCTGGAAGATGGCCATAGGAGCTCGGTATTGAACGACACAACCCCATCGACTTTGGACTCGTTTGATCCGTCTTGATGAGTACTTTGGTGCTAGATGCTAACCAGGGTCTGATGATGGAGCTGGAAAATGGTCATAAGAACTCGGTAGTTAAAAGACACAACCCCATCGAGTTTGGGCTCGTATGATTCGTCTTGACGAGTACTTTGGTGCTAGAACTAAAAAGTTAAAAATAAAATAAAATAAAAGAAACATTTTAAAAACAAGCTTTTACTATTTGTTAATAATAAAAGAACTAAAAAGTTTAAAGACAATATATTTTTTTTAAACTTTTTAGTTAAGTTACTAATAATTAAAATCCGATAATAAGAAAATCTTTGCGTTTTTATCACAGACCCAATTTTTTTATAAATAAAAGCACGTTACATTGTGAATTGTGATTGCAAAAGAAAAATAGTGATGGTGTATTATGCTAAATGTTCTTTAATGTTCCATATAACATATATATTTGTATTATATAATATATTACAGCGTGTATACATTGTTTTAAAATTGCGTTGTATATATGTAAAAGATATTGTCACATATACATAATTATAAACTTGGAAGTGTATAGTATGCATTGATAGTGTTCTGTATACTTCATTATGAAGACAAAGTATACCTAATTTTGACCCAGTTTGAAGAATATATGATTTCAAATACAATACGACATACTTATTTTTGAAATATCAAATGTTTACATATTTTTGCAAATGTATCACTGTATACATATCAGTGCACGTGACTGTACTAGGCGTTCGACCCCCTGTAAGTACATTGTGTAATCTTATGCTAAAAACAAAAAATATAAAACCAAATTTGCTTCATAAGAATCACTAATATTGAAAACGTAGTGTGACCTCACATGTTAGTACATTACGAGTATTTTATAAAAACATTGAATGCCAATAGCGTATTGCCAATACTCTTTCATCTGTCCCTTCATAATAGAATATCAAATATCCATACATTCAAATTAGTAAGTAATTTATCGACCGTTATACATTTAATAAAAAAAAATCTATGAAATCGAATATTACTACATTGCTTGTAATAATTTACTTTTGCAACTACAAACGTAAAATAATGAAAACAATATAAAAAATTAACTAAAAAAAACACATTGCTATTTACTACCAAATTTGAACAGAATGTGTGAATGACTTTTGCCGTGGCAGTACTCTCAACTCCGCTGGGTTAGTTCGCGCGCGAGAAATGGCGGGCTTCATTTGTTTTTTTTACGTGCGCAGTAAAATTGTGAAGTAATTAGAATGTTTTGTGATGGTGTGAGTTATGTAAATGAAAGATAAAGTGACAATAGTGATTTTTAGTGATAGTGGCGATGTGAAATGTGCGTAGTTTCTTCTCTTCGAACCTTGGGTGAGTGTAGGCATAAAAAAAATAACAACTTTCAAAATTCATTATGCCAATCGATAGCCCTAATTAAGGCGATCAGGTCTTATCATGGCAACTTTTTTGTAAACATTATATTATACGAGAAAAATTTAATACAACAAAAAATTGTATGGGACGATATCTAACATGCTCTATCAGTACCAAGTCTTGGCAGATTCCGGCTTGATATTTTGTAGGGTTACTTAATCTATGGATGTTTATATATAGCGCCACATACATAGCATTGTCCCAGACTGCCCCGTTCTCCAGATATACAAAGCTGAACTTAGGTACTTTTTCTAATTTTTCTTACGGATTATTTTAAGTACTAAACTCTAAATAGTTATAAAAAAACTGAACACCATGAATTTTATGAATTGTTTATTAATTTTATTAATTATCAACCCGACTATTACATCCGGTGACGACATATAACAAAATTAAAACATGTAAAAAGTGAATACAATGTAACTTTACTAAATTGGTTTGTATTGTTCCAGCTTTAGTATTAACTATTGAATTATTGTGTGTCGGTAATATCACTTATGTTGCTTATGTCTATAAATTCATGTTCAAAAATATCTTGAGTAGTAAGCATCAAAAGATTCTGAGCTCCAGGAGAGAGAGTCATCCTCTTGAGTTTGGCCATTCTTGGTCGTAATAGCTTAGGGTCGGACGACAAAAGAAGATTATGCAATATGTCTTCATTTGACGCATACCTGTTTACTTTTTGGAATGGTGTTCTCTATATTTTCTAAACTCCTTGTTTCTCGCTTCTGAAGCTTCTTCAGAAAATTTTCTGGCCGTGTTGCCATCATTTGTGGTTCCAGCAGCGCCCTGTTTAACAATATCAATCTGCAAATTGCATTTATTTCGGAACGATTCTTGAACTTGCTTCTTACGAGTCTCTAATATGTCTTTATTTTATTTTCTTTCAGTCCATTGTTTGAAGTCTAGTCTGTAAGCTTAAAATATGTTTTATGAATATGTGACATAGTAATCGTGACTTCTTATTAATAAATATAAGTGCAATATATACTTATGTGAAGTAAACACTCCATACATCTGATCCAGGAATGTAGAGATGAAAGTCCATACTTGTACATATCTTTATCTACTGGTTTTCTGTAAATTGCGTTTAGATTGTTCATCTCTGAGGGTTGCTTTACAGATATCGCAGGAAGCAGCTGAAGTATCAGAAATGAATGAAGAAATTTTGCCATCTGTCATTGTCAAGAGCAACGCGCGACTTACACATACCTACTACCTAACCTACTTTTGTAGGCTGTAGGACTTCAATTTGGTTTTCAACATCTTTTCTCTCTCTTTCAGAAGACTCTTTAGTTTCTTTCATGAATCTGATCAGACAGACAGACATAATAGGCCGACAGTAAAATGTAGATGACGGTCAATCGTTTTTCCACATGATAACATCATCCGAAAGAAGCCTTACTGGAACTGAACTAATCATAAATACACTTGAGTCATCAAAATCAGCCTTTTGTTTATAATTGCTCTGTCCTGAAGCCCCATTTGCTTACAAGTTTTACATTAGCTTTTGTATTTAGTTCTAAATTATTTGCACTTATGAGTCTGGATACTGTTAAGTCGAGCAAGACTTGCAATTTTATCTGCGCTCCTTCTTCAGTTACTGTTATATGTTCTTTTGAGGGATAACAATCTAGTTTTGCTTGTCTGACTTTTAAATATAAAGGAAACAGTCCATAATGCAATTCATTGGCTGACTCTCTCAGACTCATGTACTGCCACTTTGAAAGTTTAAGTGACACTAACAGACCCAGTGCCTTTTCAGCTGAATATGCCTTGTTTTCGCTTAGCTGGATTGAACCCTATGAAATCTTCAGGATGTTTAAAAAGATGATCCACAATGCTGCTTAAGTCTTCATTACCATTATCCTTTCAAGTTCTTACTTGACCTTGTTAGTTCTTCTGGAGACAAAGAATCACTTAAAGTTTGAATAAGTCTTCTTTTTTGTCTTGAGCTCAAATCTTCAAATGGTTTCCTCGGAGTAAAGGAAGTGGATGCTTCATGTATACTAGGAAGTAGATTTTCTATATGTTGAGATGGCTCAATGTCAATAACATTACCTTGTTCTCCGTCAGTAGCGAAAAAACTGGGCCATACTATGGGACTTTCTAACCACTTTACATTCTTTTTAATAAAATTAAAAAATACTCAAATTCGTATTTTATGAATACAATAAGTAATATAATAGTAGTTTATGCAACTGTCATATAATGAAGGGTATTAAAACACGAGTGTGAGTTTATGAAACGAGCGCAGCGAGTTTCATAATAGTAAGTAGTTTTAATACCCGTGTTATATGCAGTTGCATACACTACTTTATCTTCACTAATGCAATTAGTCAAACAACAAGAGTAAAAGCTGACAATAGTTTATTTATAATAATTGTTCAAATTTTGGATGGTACAATTTTGAAAGTTAATGTTAATTACCAACCAAACCAATCCATCCACCATCCAATAACCAATGAGAGCGCAGCTGCGCGCGCAGGGCCAATCAGGAGCGAGCGCGCGCTGTTCTTTTTTTATTCAATTGGCACAAGATCTTACCAAAGAGTTTTGTGTATGTAAGTTTAGTAGTTTCGACGAAGTTTTCACGTATAACCCAACTGTTTTCAAAAGCCAGCCTAATGTCAAAATTTTATACAACTTGTATGAGGATTTTGACATAAGGCTCGCCAGGTTAATTGGTCGCGTTTTATTGATGTTATAATGAGATTTTACGATATCGATGTGGATATTATACCATCATGTGAAATTGCTTAAATTGAGTGTTTTGTTGTCTGCGCTATAACAGTAGTAATTATAAGTCAAGTATTGGAAACATAAGTAGAATGTTACAACATTAGTGTAGATAAAGAATTTAATAAGTTCTTTCCTTAATTATACACCACAACATTGATGCTGAAACATCCTGTAGGTACATTGGTAACACACCCGTCTGTTTGCGGTGCGGTGGGGCCATTTATATCATAGATATAGTAGTAATGTTTACTTAATTGGTAACTTATCATGTAAACTATTATGTAGTATATATTATATATTATATATAGTAGTAGTAGTATATATATATTATATGTAGTATATCTTAGTTTCGACAGTAAATAGGAAAAAGTGTCAAATTTATTTTTGTAGTAGCCCAAGTTTCATTGACGACTATGTCAACGCAATGAGCTGTATTTTCCGCAAATATTATATGATTTTGATCATTTAGAGTTTTTTAAATAGACGATTAATTTAGTATTCTCTTGGTAATACTTTGTTTTAAAGTTATTTGTGTAATTATATGTTAAAAAAGAAAAATAAAAGAAAAAGTTATTTACATATTTTTAGTTTTTTTTTTTTTATCATGGTCTTTATTTTTTTTACGTTAATATATTTATAAAATTATAGTCTGTCTAATTTTCTTTCATTTGATACCCCACACGTATATGTCAACTGTATTATTTCAAAAGTTATATGCAGTTTTTCTTGACGCGACAGCTGCCATTTTGTTTTTCCTTTTACAGGAGATCCAGGCGCTAAAAAGTTTGTCTCCCCGCACTTTTGTAGACAGATGATGATGGCTAAGAACATACTAAAATTTGATACTGGTATCCGGAAGTGAAGTATTCTTGTGCTAACAGAAGGCACTATAAGACAAGATTGAACATACTAAGCGATTTTTCTTTCAGCTTCTGGAATAAAATATATCTCTCTAAACTTAGACAAAGTTTTAGATAAACCTAAATTACCACCCGACCACGCATCGTCATGTAGCTCCGACAACACCTCTGCCAACCTACCTTCAGGCAAAACCACAACATTTTTATTAAAACCCGATCTACTCACCTTTTTACACAATAAACCTTCCTCCAAAATAAAACCACCGCGACCACTCGCACTATTTCTCAGCTGACTCAGCCAACTAGTACAAAAATTATCCCTAGATTGACTCACTTGCAGATTAACATCTCCTAAACAATAGATCTGCAATCCATCATCACATATGGCAGGAGCAGCATTCTCCTTACCTAACTCCTGTAATGGGTTGCGACTAAGAAAATCCACTATGACATTATCCTTACAATGTAACACCCCACTGGGTCGTTACTTGAGGTACCGGGGGTTTACTCAATAATAAGGCTTCCAAAGCTCAAAATATTATATTATTTCAACATTAAAATAATAACAATCTATCGACGTCGCTGCCCGTCACCGAGTCCGCGATGTTCTTCTTTTTTCTTCCATCTCTTTTTCTTCTACACCGTTTGAATTCAGGCCACGGCGGCTGCCAGTCAGTATGCCCGAGCAAGGAGTTTTGGTTACTACATGAGCTACGCCCCTTCGGCAGACGTCGTGACCTGTAACAAAACATAAAACAGCTGAGAGTATGCCTGCCTTTACCGGAGGAAAAATAAGGATACAGCGCATGGCTGCTAACCAACACCACCTCATTGAAATTAAGATACCTGGAGAAGGCACTTAAAATGGATTCATGGTGTGGGTTTTCAACGGGGAAAACCTCCGGCCCAAAGCCCCATTGGATCCAATTACATTATATTACACATTGACATTACACAAGTTACAAACAATTATCTCCCCTTAAATCCCTCTTAACTGCTACTTACCTAATTCTAAATTGTCACCAGGATTGTGTATTGGTTTAACGCAACGTAACAATTCTGAGACGCCTATATCTATACCCCTAGTAGACTAAGTAATCTTAAAACCTAACATAATGCAAAGTATTATAAACATTAATTCGTTTCCCGAGTGTGTTCAACTTGAACACCTCACCCGGATTATATAAGTCCGTTGGCGAGTTTCAGTAATTGAACCAAAGTTCACATTCCTGTTGGTTTTATTAGCAATAAGTAACTTTACTTTCGAATGAGGTATCTGCTTTTTGTAACTCACCAAGATTATTTTCACACAGTCGATAAAATAATTTGACAAAGATTGTCAAACATCTTTATACAATAACATAAAGTTCAGAAAAGCAAAGTATTCAAAACTCTTTCATTCTGAATCATCCCCCTCCATAGAAGACATTTGACATCTGCTCAAATGACAACTCAACGTCAATAACAATTTTATTATGACAATGACAACAAATTACAATTAACCCGTCCCGCGCTGTAGGTATAATTAGCGGGCCACCTTACGTACGACCGTGCGTACATAAGGCGCGCGAGGACTTAATTAACAAATTACAATAACTAAGTTATGCGAAGGAAAAAATGATTACAAACAACAACGACAAAATAATAAAACAACGAATAAATAAATAGAAGCAAATAGACAATAAAATCAAATCCAACATCTATCAAACCTGCATTAACAACTGGTCATCCACCTGCGGCAAAATCCATCACCAATTGACCTGGGTCAAACACCTGACTAGCAGTCTTCTTACCACACCAAATGTTCTGTTCATAGTGCGACTACTTCAACTCCTTAAACCTACACAATAAATCATTAAAAACCTTACACCTACTATTTCGGATTCCATTCCTTACTGCAACCGAACTATTTACAGCTGAGTTGGCCACCTTAACACCTGAAACAGTCGCAACTAATAAAGAATTACTACATTTTCTTGTCTTATTTTCCTGTAGATCAATATCTTTTACAAGTTCAAACAGCATCTCGTCAACGCACGCAGTGGGGACATCCCTTTCCTTACATATTTCTTCTAAAGAACACAACTCTGACGATCCACTACAACATTTTTTACAACTAAACCATCTACAATATCAACATTACACACATTATCTGAGTTAAGAGCCTGACTTGGGATTGGAAAGGTTTGATTCTCTTTCTTACAATCATCATCTACAACATCTTTTACAATTTCAAAATCGGGACTTTCTATCAAATGTAAGTCTGATAACGTAACTTCTTCACTGGCCCGTGCGCATACTGGCGCTGGTGCTCGGTGCTAGATGTGTAGCTCTGCACACGATGCTGGCGACTGTGCTCGGGGCTGTTGTGGCACAGTGTGTGTGTCCACGCCGTTCAACTGGCATGCGCGCCAATTTGAGACATCACTTCGCTGTCGTCCTTCAAGTTGGTTGTAATTGCTTCATTGTTTTGGACTATTGAAAATTGAAGCATTATTAACACGTTCATAACGCGGTGAAAATCTTTCGTTTCTCCGATCGTACGAATTACGGTCGCCCTGACTATTAACTACTGGAGAATCTTTGTTACTTCCCTCAAGTATGTCATGCATACAAAACAACGTGGCTTTTAGGGAGGCCTTATTCACAAAATTCTGCATTAACAGTATTTCCTTTTCTTCCGGGACCACTCCACTCAGAAAGATCGAGATAAAAACATTTTCGTTGTCCTCCTTCGCTTCTATGGCGAGCTCTGACAATCGATAGTAAAACTCTAGTAGAGTTTCCGAACTCTTTTGTTGAGGCGTTTAGAATTTCGCCGCGGCGCTCTTCGCCGATGGGAATTCTTTATCCAACAGAGACAAAATATCGCCCAATGACAATTCAGGTTTATAAATCATCCTATAAAAATATAGAGCCTGTCCTCTCAGATAGGCGCTGAATATGACTGATAAGTCTTTTTCGTGCCATCTGCATCTAGCAGCAACACATTTAAATTCGCGAGCGAAATCACTGATGGCACCGCCATTCTATCCCGAGAAATACTCTACGCTCGGCATGGTTATGCATTAAAATTTAATTACGCTCAACGCTCGACATATTAGCAACTTTTAAGAAAACACAAAATAGGAAAAATCATATGTCGCCTGTATTCCGAGAACTACCTTTTCTTGTGTGCAAGATTCTTAACACACAACTTCTTCTTCTTCAAAAGATCTCGTCTCTTCTTGTAACGTTTTTTCCTTATGTGTGCGACTCCTTCAACACACAAATCTAATGGAGCCTTAGCTATCCGATACTTGCGCAATTTTCTTTAGCTAAAATATAGGCGTTCGGCGCGGCGCCTCCACCAAATGTAACACCCCACTGGGTCGTTACTTGAGGTACCGGGGGTTTATTTAATAATAAGGCTTCCAAAGCTCAAAATATTATATTATTTCAATATAAAAATAATAACAATCAATCGTCGTCGCGGCCCGTCACCGAGTCCGCGATGTTCCTCTTTTTTCTTCTATCCCTTTTTATTCTACACCGTTTGAATTCAGGCTACGGCGGCTGCCAGTCAGTATGCCTGAGCAAGGAGTCTCGGTTACTACAGTACCATCAGAGGTGCAGATGTTGCTGGGCGCTGACCTCTTTTGGGAGGTTCTATCATCCTATCAGTTATCCCTAGGCAAGCAAAAACCAACCTTTGTCTCAGGTTCAATGCAAGTTGCAAATCATACAAAGCTATCCTATACAGTCCATTGTCATCTCAATAACGATATTGAGCTCGAAGCAAAACTAAACAATGTTTTTGATTCTGAATCAGTTTCTATTACTCAACAAATGCCCAATAAGGCTGAGAGTGAGTGTGAACAAATTTTTACAAACACTACAATGCGTCACCCAGATGGCAAGTTTGTAATTACAATACCATTAAAGGAATGTCCGGAGTGCCTAGGCGATTCTAAAAAACAGGCTTTAATTAGATTACGTTCATTAGAGCGTAAATTTAAACGAAATTCGAAATTCAAACAAGAATACGTAAAATTTTTAGAAGAATACTTAGCTTTAGGCCATATGTCAGAAAATACAAATTCTCAAAATGATACAGTATCATATTTTTTACCCCATCACGGTGTTTTGCGTGAGGACAGCCTCACAACAGGGTTGAGAGCTGTGTTTGATGGGTCGGCTGTCACAAGCTCAGGAAAATCATTTAACGATATACCTACAACACATTGGTCCTATTGTTCAGAATGATTTGTTAAGTATACTAATTCGGTTCCGACAATACAAGTTTGTTGTAACTTCTGACATAGAAAAAATGTATAGACAAATTTATGTAAAGACGATCAGCGAAGCTTGCAACAAATTTTGTGGCGTTCGGATCCTACACACCCAGTAAAACAATACAAGTTAAATACAATTACCTATGGTACTTCGTCAGCGCCATTTCTGGCAACCCGGTGCTTAAAACAGTTAGGTACAGATTACACTAATCAACGTGTGAGCGAAACTATCTTGCACGATTTCTATGTTGATGATTATATATCAGGAAATGATGACGAAAATACAGGCCACCAATGTAGCATTCGTACGCCAGTGAGATTCGTATCTTAAGACTAGCCCGAAGATTAGAAAACTGAGTATAACTCTTCTGACACTCAAATTGTTTCCAAGTCCGGTGCAGCTTAATTTTCCTTTTAATATCCCTGATTATATCAGCCGTAAACCAGACAGGATATCGTCTTGTGGAAGATCTAGACCTTTGCTTTTTTGGGACGCATTGGTCGAAGACACCGTAAATAGACTCATAAAACGATCCTAAAGCAAATTGTAAATCTTGAGACTGTAGTACGCAGCTCCAATCTAAATCATCTATAGAACGACATAGCGCAGCTTGATCGGCCTTGTTAAAATTCCAGTCCATGCCATTGTCAATGTTACTAGGCAAAATGGACCCGTGCTGAATGGTGGTCTCAAAAGTAATGGCAATGTCGAGAGGAGGATGATACGGACCTGGACGTACAAGACCTATACAGTCAGAATGAGAAATAGATACAACACTAACGCACTCCTGTGTTAATACAATGTCAAGCTTGCCACCGTGAGAATTAACAATATCATTCCTATCTTCTAAGTTACAAAAGGATAAAAGTAACAATAATAATTATGAACATTTAACGAGGCACTATTCATATTTATATCACCCATAATAATGACAGATCCCCTTAGAGTATAAATAAAACTTTCAACCTTGGTAAACCAGTCCAGATAAACACTATCACAAGAAGAGGGGGGTATGTACACGACACAAAAGTACACAGTCACCGATTGAGCTATAACAGAAGCCCAGAGATCTTCTCCAGATGTGGTTTCTAGATTTTTTAAGCGGCACACCGTAAAATCGGGCCGGGCAAGCAACATAACGCCTCCTCCCCAAGAGCCACGATCACGTTGAATGACTCTCCAGCCATTGTTCACCACCTCTGCGTCGCTAACAGAGTGATCCAGAAAAGATTCAGTGACAGCCACTACGTCATGCTCAAGTAGTAACATATTTGTTTTAAAAGCACGCAATTTTGTTTTCAAGCCCCGCACATTTTGGTACATTATGCCAATTCCCGAGGACGATCTGGTAAAGTTTCGGGGATTAGGCAATACACTGCAAGATGATCTTTCACCCTCTGAAGCACCCAGCACAGCTGGTAAGTTATCGGTTTCATTACAATTCATTCTCGCTGCGTTGCTCAGGACGAAAGGAACGTCTCCAAGGCTTGACACAGACATTTTCTGGCCAATTGTCTGGAGCTAATATGCGGTCCGAAGCAGGTGATGGAACACATATTTTAAAAGATGCGTAAGGTCCACGAGCCTTGAGACTATCTACCCTGCAATCCACGCCATCAGTAATCTTCGAAACGTGCGTTTTGACTTGATCTTCGGTGGTACCTAGTCGGAGGTAATAAAGATGAAAACTGCGCTGTTTCTCAGAGACTTGGAGCTCAGTACTACCTGGAGCGGCCGTGCCACGTAGCAAACCGATGGAATCCCGAATACGACGAGCACCAACTCCAACATCATTTTGTGATGCCTGATTTGCAAGGGCATTATCAGTTGAAACACTCGGTGTGCTCTTATTGCCACGGGGACGTTTACTTACTTCAGTCGAACCCTGATTGCGCAAGTTATATGAGCTCTCAATCGCAGGTGGTGGTGCAACTCCACGCCCGTGCCCATAGACATCGGTATTAGAAATACTGCGAGACGGGGCAGGAGGTGCAGTGGTGGTAACTTTGTCCGTAACTGCAGGCAGACTGGGCCCCATTAAACGCTCCAAAGTTTTTCCCATATCAGCGACGTTATCAGCTAGCTGGGTAAGTGACTCCGAGAGAACTGTCGCCGCCGCTTCAGAGACAGACTTGGTAACCAAGTCGTGCATGCGCTCAGAGAGAATGAGATGTAACTCTTCACGAATGATGGTTCTAATTTGATCAAGAGTAGGAAACTGTTCGCATTCGCTCGGCAAGGACGTATTCATAGAATGCGACAGCCCTGTTCCGCGTCGTAGGGTAACATTGTCGGGACTTTCCTTAGATGCCCGGACAGGCGTGTTGGTGTTGTCTTTTTTCGGTGCTTTGCTTTTACATGCTTGACATTTCCAAGTTGCCTTATGATCCTTAGTCATCGCATTTAGAAATCTCTTTTCGGAGATATTTGCACATAGGAGATCGTAATGATCACGACAGAGACAGCATTGCAAAAATTGTCTGCCTTGCACAACATCGTGACATCCGGCACAGGAAATAGTCGAATTAGGCATGACCAAAGATAAAAGGATATAAACTTGTACCATGAAAAAAAACTGCAGTTGTAGTAGTTCGCTCGCTAGTCGCAGTGTATCGTGGTAGCGGTATCGATGACGCTCCTCCGGTGCACCGACTGAGACGGCTGTAGATAATACACGGTAATTTCGTCCGCACCGCGCCAACTAACCGTAGCCGATCGGATAAGTAATCGCTACTCACGTCAGAGGTCCGGAGATCGAATCCCAGCCGCCCAAAAGTTTTTTCTGTTTTATTTCTGTTTTATTTGATGAAGTCTTCAATGTGGAGCGGCGGATTCCTCACTTCTGCGGTGGCGAAGCCCGGGGCTCCCAGACAATTTATATTAAAATGTTCAAATTTTTCGAATCAGCTTTGACACGACTGCTCACAGCTAAGAACGCACGCCGAAAACTTAGTCGTAACAAGTTCATTTTTTGTAGAACCATACCAGCAATACAATTAATTTAGGTTTTACAGAAAAAAGAAAAGATATAGATAGATTATTATCGGAAAATTTAAGTAAGTTACGATTAGATCATATGAACTTAGAAGAAAGAAAAACTATCGAACATCTTTGTCAGGAATACAAGGATATTTTTTATTGCGAAGAAATCCAGCTATCGTTTACCAACCAGGTTAGGCATAGAATAAGAACACAAAATGAAGATCCCGTCAACATTAAAGCACATAGGTTGCCACCAGTGCAAACAGCAGAAATAAAACAGCAGGTTTCTAAAATGCTTAGGGATTATATAATCCAGGAGTCATTTTCCCTTTGGAGTGCACCAGTGCACCTCGTACCAAAAAAATTAGACGCCTCAGGCCAACAAAAGTGGCGAATGGTAATTGACTATCGCCGACTTAATGAAATAACAGTAGACGACAAGTACCCCCTTCCGAACATTAACGACCTATTTGACATGTTAGGGAACAGCTCATATTTCACTACATTAGATTTAGCAAGTGGCTACCACCAGATAGAGTTCAAGAGCAGGATAGAGCTAAAACCGCGTTTTGTACACCATTTGGGCACTATGAGTTCAATAGAATGCCGTTTGGACTGAAAACAGCACCGAAGACTTTTCAGCGAGCAATGGACAACGTTCTGAGAGGTCTACAAGGCTTACCGTGCTTGGTCTATCTTGACGACGTCATCATTTTCTCCAAAAGCTTGCTTGAATACTCCAGAAACTTAGAATTATTTTTGACAGATTTCGTGAAACAAACCTTAAAGTCCAACTAGATAAATCGCATTTTCTTAGAAAAGAGGTACTATATCTTGGGCATACCATTACTAGCGAGGGTCTGAAGCCAAATAATGACAAAATTGATGCTAAATTAAAATACCCCATTCCAGAAACAAATACGCAAATCAACCATTTACAAATTGTCTCAAGAAAGGGCGTAAAATAGTTTTAGATGGGGAATATAGAAACGCTTTCGAGACTTGTAAGAAACTTCTGACAAATGCACCATTACTACAGTTCCCGGATTTTAGCAAACCATTTGTTTTAACTACCAATGCCTCAAATTTCGCAATAGGAACAGTTCTTTCTCAAGGAACTATAAGGTCGGATAAACCAGTAGCATATGCTAGTCGTACTCTGAGTGATACAGAAGTAAAGTACAGCACAATCGAGAAGGAATTGCTTGCCATCGTTTGGGCAACTAAACATGTTAGGCCGTACCTATACGGTAATAAATTCATAATTTATACTGACCACAGGCCGTTAGCGTGGTTATGTTCTCTTAAAGAACCAAACAGTAAACTTACCCGTTGGCGTCTTAGGCTAGAAGAATATAACTTTAAAATTCGTCATAAGAAAGGGCCACAAATCACTAATGCAGATGCTCTATCACGTATTAAAATAAATACATTAGATGAAGACTTAGATTCAATTTTAGTAAACATAGATGAGGAGGATACACGTATACAAGAAATAGTTGAAGAGTTAAATAATGAGATAGGAAATATAGTCCAGAAATAGAAATAATAGAGTTATCAGATTCTGAAGTAGAAGAATTGCCTGAATTGATAGAAATCTCAGAGGACGATATAACGGCTAACTCAGTATCAAATAGGAAACACAAAGGTATCCCTATTCTCAATGAAGCAATAGACTCTAAACCAAAACAAATCTTAGTTCACACGTGGTTTAAAGATAAACTTTCAGTCAAAGATATATCCAACGATAAACAACGTATCCTAGAAGTACACTTGCCAACAAATAATGAAAGGCTTGTAAAAGAGTTTTTAAAGGAGTACATAGACCCTAAATATCAGTATCAGAGAAACCTTAACTAAAATCAAAAGACATTATTTTTGGCCTAATATGAAAGAAATGGTAACAGCAATCATAAATTCTTGTGACAGTGTCGTAGAATGAAGTATGATAGGAAACCTATTAAGCCTCAAATACAATTAACCCAAAGTCAATCCTCTCCGTTCCAGGAAACATTTATAGACTTACTTTTTATAGATGGAAAGTATTACCTGACGGTAGTAGATGCTTTCAGCAAGCTAGGTCAGGCTCTATACATTCCAAACAGAAACACTCCAGAAGTAGTCAGATCGTTAATAAAATATTTTAGTATGTACGGGATTCCAAAGAAAATTAGTTGTGATTCGGGGGCGGAATTCAATAATGACTTAATAAAAGAAATACTAGGGCTATACAAAATAGAAATACACAAAGGAACACCCAACAACCCTAATTCCATGGCAATAGTTGAGAGATTCCATTCCACAATTAACGAAATTTACCGCCTGGCTAAATACGACAGAACTGAGCAGGATGCCACTTCAGTCATGACTTACGAGTAGGTGATTATTGGGCATTCTACTTCACTTTTTCTTAATCGTTCGCTCACTTCGTTCGCTCTCTCGAAAAAGTGAATTAGAACGCCCAATAATCGATATGGATTATTAGCTTTTCCGTTATTTAAGCGTAGCAACCATTTTATGTAGTCATTTCTGAAAAATCCTTTTAACACTGCAGTCAAATTTAATTTTTAATCATAAAATATAATGAAATTCTTAAAACAAAAAGAATCGTTAAAATTGGAATGTATTTGTCCAACTTCATTGACAGGGGCAAGTCGACATGGAAAGTTATTGCCAAATACAATTCGTTGTATTGTTTGCGGTCCATCTAATTGCGGGAAAACCAACATAGTAATAAGTTTATTATTACATAAAGATGGTCCACGATTTCGAAACCTGTACGTGTATTCAAAATCTTTGTATCAACCTAAATACATTTATCTCGAAAAAGTTTTAGAATTGGTTCCAGGTACATCATTTCACAAATATAATCATAATAGCGAAATATTGAGCCCTCACGAAGCGTCACCGGATTCCATTATTATTTTCGATGATGTTGCTTGTGAAAATCAAAACAACATCCGTAACTATTTTGCTATGGGGCGTCATAGGAATATTGATTGTTTTTATATCAATCAAACTTACACCAAAATACCTAAACAAATCGTAAGAGACTATTCTAACATGATTATATTGTTTAAACAAGACGACGTAAATTTAAAACATATTTATGATGAGCATGTAGGGTCTGATATGTCATGGCTTCAATTCCGTGAAATGTGTTCAACTGTTTGGAAAACACCATACAATTATATTGTCATAAATAAGGATTGTGAGCGAAATAAAGGATGCTATAGAATGACGTTTGATACATTTATAGTCGTAGATTAGTAATTACATATACGGATGTTATAATATTTATAAATAATTTCCACATGAGATTTGGAGGTGAAAGGAAACCCAATAAAATGGAAAGAGATCTAAAGAGACAAATCATTAAATCAGCATCAGTAGGGTATTATTGGGCATTCTACTTCACTTTTTCTTAATCGTTCGCTCACTTCGTTCGCTCTCTCGAAAAAGTGAATTAGAACGCCCAATAATCGATATGGATTATTAGCTTTTCCGTTATTTAAGCGTAGCAACCATTTTATGTAGTCATTTCTGAAAAATCCTTTTAACACTGCAGTCAAATTTAATTTTTAATCATAAAATATAATGAAATTCTTAAAACAAAAAGAATCGTTAAAATTGGAATGTATTTGTCCAACTTCATTGACAGGGGCAAGTCGACATGGAAAGTTATTGCCAAATACAATTCGTTGTATTGTTTGCGGTCCATCTAATTGCGGGAAAACCAACATAGTAATAAGTTTATTATTACATAAAGATGGTCCATGATTTCGAAACCTGTACGTGTATTCAAAATCTTTGTATCAACCTAAATACATTTATCTCGAAAAAGTTTTAGAATTGGTTCCAGGTACGTCATTTCACAAATATAATCATAATAGCGAAATATTGAACCCTCACGAAGCGTCACCGGATTCCATTATTATTTTCGATGATGTTGCTTGTGAAAATCAAAACAACATCCGTAACTATTTTGCTATGGGGCGTCATAGGAATATTGATTGTTTTTATATCAATCAAACTTACACCAAAATACCTAAACAACTCGTAAGAGACAATTCTAACATGATTATATTGTTTAAACAAGACGACGTAAATTTAAAACATGTTTATGATGAGCATGTAGGGTCTGATATGTCATGGCTTCAATTCCGTGAAATGTGTTCAACTGTTTGGAAAACACCATACAATTATATTGTCATAAATAAGGATTGTGAGCGAAATAAAGGATGCTATAGAATGACGTTTGATACATTTATAGTCGTAGATTAATAATTACATATACGGATGTTATAATATTTATAAATCATTTCCACATGAGATTTGGAGGTGAAAGGAAACCCAATAAAATGGAAAGAGATCTAAAGAGACAAATCATTAAATCAGCATCAGCTGTTAAAAGAAAGTTTGACATGATAAAGGATGCAAAAAATACAAGAAATAATACGTTAGAAACAATATTTAAACCCATAGTTGACCCTCTTAATATGATAGCAAATAAAAATGATGAAAAGCACCATGACAAAGAAACTGTTTATAACCCCGTATTAAAAAAAATAAAGAATAATGAAAGCGAAGCGTCGTATTCGTCTATTGAAGAATTTAACGAACTAAGTAGCGAAGATGAGGAAGAAAATCATGAACAATTCCGAACAACCGACAAAACCCTTACTGTATCACCTACTCAAGACCATGATGTGAGTGAAGGTTCGTTCAAATCGCTACAATCATCGCCAAACGTTAAAAGTCAATCTTTATCATGGTCTACATCATCTGAAGTATTTAGTGCTATACCTTTTGGAATAAGAAATGAACAAGGAAAACTTATGCTTGGAAAAAGTCGCGTTTATGATGACGGCACCACTCTAATAATTGGAAATCATAATTTGAGAAAAACTCTCGGTTTAAAAGAACTATTGTATAAAAAGAAACCAAATCTAGATGATATCACAGATAACGACCTTGAAAACTATAAACTACTACTTATCGATACTAATGCACACAGACGTAATTATGATCCATCTAAACCAATAAATAGCAACAAGGGATTTAAATACATGAATATTATAAAGCCATTATTCGAAATCTCTAGAAAACCAACCACTAGTACAGTGAGTATTCCTCGAGGAAAAGGTATTGAACTTGTAAAAAAAGTAAAAAGAAATACAGATTTAGTTTACTGGGATGATCCTAACGAGTTAGTAAAACGACTGCAATTACTGTTCGCATCACGAGATGCTGGTAACACTGGGTTAGATAATGAAATTATTGCAATCATCGAGGAACTTCACGAAGCCGGTATCATAAACAAAGAATAAAAACAAATAGCATCGGGAAATTTGTGCAGTATACTTACAGTAAACAAAGCATCGGGACCGCAATGAATATAGATAAATTCGGTCATCACGTTCATAAACGTTTACGATTATCTGAACATATTGATATCTATAACGATACGTTACAGAAGTCTGAAACGGGAGAATACGATTTAAAATCATCCAAACTAAAAGGCTTGTCGTCTCCAGACAAGGACGATGAAGCTGTAAATAAAGCATATTTGGATAAAACAGTTCAAGAGCTGAGAAACGAAATAAGCCAAGTAAATAGTCGTGTATTAATTTATTTAAAGAACTTGGAATCAGCGAGAACAGACCGTTTATCTTCTATGTTTTACTCAAAAATAGAAATAGACCGTATGATTCAAGCCAAACAAAAATGAGTAATAAAGAAATTGTAGACGAACTTCACAGAGCGGCGAGAAGAAATTTTCCACGTCGAAGTACAATTATAAAAAGAATAGATGATTTATGGCAAGCAGACCTTATGGATTTTCAAAAGTACTCACAGTTTAATAAAGGATATAAATATGTTTTAGTCGTAATTGATACTTTATCAAAATATGTGTGGGTTAATCCTTTGAAGTCAAAGAATAAAAGTTGCGTTACAAATGCAATGCAAAATATATTAACCACTTCATCTCGAAAGCCCAAAAATTTACAAACAGATTTAGGCAAAGAATTTTACAATGAAAATTTTAAACAATTGACGATAAAATATAACATAAATCATTACTCCACTTACTCTGTAAAAAAAGCTGCAATTGTTGAAAGAGTAATAAGAACTCTAAAAAGTCATCTTTACAAATTATTTAGCATCTGCGGTAAATATCAATGGAAACAAAAAAATTTGGAAGACGTTGTACTATGCTACAATAATACTATTCACCGTGTAACAAAACTTAGGCCTATTGATGTTAGCAAAGAAAACCAGTTGATTGTTAGGTCTAACATTATTAAATCACAAATTACCAGAAAACATCAAAAATTTAAGTTCCATCTTGGGGATCAAGTCCGGATAAGTAAATACAAAGGGGATTTCTACAAAGGTTATACTCCAAACTGGTCAACAGAAATATTTTATGTTATTAAAGTCAATCATACAAACCCAGTTACTTATCACTTGGAAGACAAACATAAACAGAGAATTTTAGGATCTTTTTACGAGCATGAATTACAGAGAACCAAATTTCCAGATATTTATCTTATCGAAAAGGTTTTAAAAAGAAAAGGAAACAAACTCTTTGTCAAATGGTTAGGTCTCAGTGATGGTGAAAACAGTTGGGTTGATAAAAATTCATTGGTGTTTTAATATAAACTAAGCATTATTATTTATACGCTCACTTTATAATCATCGATGACGGAAGGAAGTGGTATTATTAACAACTTAATAAATAACATTCCGTTTGAGTTACATTTACCTGGATATCAATTTTGTGGTCCAGGCACAAAACTTAAGAGAAGATTACTCAGGGGCGAACGAGGTATAAATAAATTGGATGAAGCTTGCATGTACCACGATATCGCTTACAATAATAAAGATTGGAACGTTAGACATAACGCCGATTTAGAACTTTTAAATATGGCAAAGAAAAGATTGAAATCGAAAGATGCTGGGAAAGGAGAAAAGATTGCATCATGGATAGTAAAAAATGCAATGAAAACAAAGCTTAAAGCCGGAGCAGGAGTACGGTCATTCATGAAAGGTGTTAAAAAAATTCAAAAGCAAATGAAAAAATTAAAATGTAATGACAACCGCACGACTATAAAATATGCGCATGCAGCTGCAAAAAAAGTGTTTTCTAATATAAAAGGAATACGCTTCCCACGCTGCATTCCTGTTCCGAAAACTGGTGGGTTGTTACCCCTCATACCAATCTTTGCTGGTTTATCAGCTCTTGGTTCACTCGCTGGAGGTGCTGCAGGTATAACAAAGGCTGTTAACGATTACAAGGTTGCTCAAAAAAATCTTCAAGAATCTGAACGTCATAACAAGATGATGGAAGCCGTTGCACTTGGGAAAGGATTGTATTTGAAGTCTCACAAAAAAGGAGCGGGCTTGTACTTACAACCTCCAAAAAACTAATTAAACGGTTACCCAAACGAGCACTTACTAATCTAGATATATTAAAGCACTCAGTTCATATTCCATATTTTCGTGGCGTTTTTATGCGAGATACGTTACCATCAAAACCAAAAAAAATTGAATGTGCTATTCTAAATTTAGATAGTTCCAGAAATCCGGGAACTCACTGGGTAGCCTATGTCAAGCAAAATGAATACTGTGAATATTTTAACAGTTTTGGTAACTTAAAACCTCCGTTAGAATTAATAAAGTATTTGAAAGATATACACATAAATTATAATTACAAACAGTATCAAACTTTTGGCACTACGAACTGCGGTCATCTTTGTTTATTATTTTTAATTAAGTATTGGAAAAATCATTTATATAAAGGTTAAAATTAAAATAACTTGACAGTATAATTATGTCTTTCACTGTATCCATAACTGGGCAGGGAGCCTCCCTCGTAACAAACTACTCACCTACTTTAGAATTACGTGGAGAATATGAGTGTGGACTTCTGTACTTTTCTACATTTAATTCTATTCCTAATATAGACGAAAGAAATAATAAGTTTTACTATGGTAATAATGAGGTCATTGAAATTCCAGAAGGATCATATGAACTTCAAGACGATTGTGATTTTTTAAAAGGCAATGTCAAGAATACTGCATTAAAATTGAGTTGTAATAATAATACACTCAAAACCAAAATATTCTGTTCAGAAGATGTTCACTTTGAGAAAAGTAATTCCATCGGTAAAATTTTAGGTTTTGCTAGGGAAACAATAAAGGCTAATATAAGTTGCGAATCTCAGTATCCAGTCAGCATTTTATCTACAACCATCGTTCGCATCGAATGTGACGTAGTTGGAGGATCATTCGTGAATGGAAAAGCAAGCCATATAATTTACGAATTTGTACCTAACGTGCCACCAGGCTATCGAGTTATTGAGATACCCAAAAACTTAATATATTTTCCAGTCAACCAAAATTCAATCAGTGCGATTAATATTAGATTACTAGACGGTCATAATAAGCAAATCAATTTACGAGGTGAAGAAGTACAACTATACTTGCACTTTAGAAAAAATGATAAATTTCAATAAAAACCCTACCCCATCAGGTGTTCAAGTCAGTTCCAAAGGTGCATTTAATAAAAGAACACCGCTTTTATTAAAAAAGAAACTTACTAAAAATAATAAAGATTTCCTAAAGCTAGTAGGCTTGTTAAAATGAATATATTAAATATATCTCAGCCGACATCATACGACAACAGTATCGAGAGTTTTGAATATCATTCGTATAAGCCTTATGTAACAAGTTTCAACAATAATGATGAAATAAGAATACCAATCAATCAGCAAGATTTGTATGTGTTGCCGTCACGCAGCACTTTGTATATTGAAGGTAAAGCTGATGTATATAACAGAACCACTAAAGAAAAGGTAACAAGTATGCATTTTGTAAACAATCCAATGTTATTTCTATTTCAAGATATTCGATATGAGTTAAATGGAATAGAAATAGATAAAATAAAAAATGCAGGTATCACGACGACAATGAAGTCTTATTTGTCGTTGAATGAAAATGAATCCAAAAGTGCAAAAGTATGGGGTTGGTCTCCTGCAGGAATAACCAATGTTACAAGCGGAGTTTTTTCTGTCTCAATACCATTAAATAAAATATTGGGATTTGCAGAAGATTATGAAAAAGTTTTAATAAACTGTAAACATGAGTTAGTACTGTTGAGAAGCAACACAAATGTCAATGCATTAAAATTGAGCAAAGAACAAATTGTGGAAAATATAGCTATAGATAAAATCGTTTGGCGTGTTCCGCATATTAAAGTGTCAGATCGAGAGAGAATTAATTTATTAAAACATTTAGAAAAAGATCGGGCCATCACACTGACCTTTCGTAATTGGGACTTGTATGAATATCCGTTACTACCCAAAACACGTAAGCATACTTGGTCTATTAAAACTTCATCGCAAACAGAGAAACCTCGATTTGTTATTATTGCCTTACAAACAAACCGAAAACATAATGCTGAAATGTCAATGGCGGAGTTCGACCATTGCAATGTTCGTGACGTAAGAGTGTTTTTAAATTCATCATATTACCCCTACGAAGGACTTAACATCAATTTCTCTGACAACAAGTTTCTATTAATATACGAACAGTACGCAAGGTTTCAACAGTATTATCACGGACGTCGATCAGAACCGTTGTTGAGTTTAAAAGATTTTAAAGATATTGCTCCTTTATTTGTTATTGACTGTTCTCGCCAACAAGAAATGTTAAAGGGATCAATCGATGTAAGAGTAGAAATCGAAACAGATCAAGAGATACCTGATCAGACCGCCGCATATTGTCTTATACTGAACGATTGCATATTTGAATACAAACCGCTGAGTAGCATTGTGAAAAAGCTATCATGAATAACGAAACTATTATAGTGGATATGCAAGGATTTAAGGATTTGAAAAATAATTTTATTGTAAAAGAGTTATCAATAGCAACTAAAAACCATACGCAGACGTTCTTAATTAAGCCACCATATGCTTTTAAAAATCTAACAGATGAAGAAAAGAAGCAAGTCCGTTGGTTAGAAAGGAATCGCGGGCTCAAATGGAGCGAAGGATTCATTGATTACCGCGAATTTAGACGAATAATAGTTCCTTATTTAAGCAGTAAGAAGGTATTAGTAAAGGGATTGGAAAAAGGAATGTGGGTTCGCGAGCTATGTCAAGATTGCGAAATAATGGAGTTAGAAGAAAAAGGTTGTCCTAACTTTTTAAAATTATATAGTGATTACCATGTAGATGTAAATAAATTTAATTGTGAATATCATAAAAAAATGTGTGCTTTAAAAAATGTTCTGTGTCTAAAAAAGTGGTACACTTTAAATGTTACTTGATTTATTAATGTAATACAGTATTTTCCTCAATAAAATGTGTCTAAGTATTTTTTTGTTTTATTTACTAAAGGAAAAAGGGTTGAATGAAACGATCTTAGTATTCAATTCAATTATATTTATTTGAAAATTTCTTAAAAACTATAACTATATCCACAAACTTTTTTTGATATATTGCTAATGATAGCCTCTGTTTGATCCATTATGGGGTCAATATGCTCCGTTACCACATACTGCGCACATAATAATGGATCAGTATGATTTTTTTCCAAGTCTAACACTTCAATCTTTATTAAACGACGACCTTGAATCAGCGTACTTTTCATCACGTAAGAATGATGTTGCTTCAGATAACTTCTTTTTTGAGGTCTCTTCTTTGTGATATTTCTCATCACCTTGTTATACAGCGGGGAATCGCATCGCAATTCATCTGCTCTCCAATTCGGATACTCCTCTGTAAATCCCTCGAGCATATCTTGAGCGTTCTGTTCAAAAGTCGGAGATGTCGATTGCACGACCTCCTTGTTGATGCTGAACGACAACGAGTTCTCTTGAGTATTCTAAAAAATTAAATAAAATAAAATAATTAATTACATACATATAACCAAAACTATTATCCTCGAAGGGTTAGTCAGAGACTAGGCAATAAGGACGGCAAAAGCAGTCCTCTACCATAGTCCACTTTTCACCAAATAGCGATACAATTACAGTAAGAAAAAAATTATTTTATAATCGTATAAAATTATCTAAACTACTTACCATGTTGATATTATCTAGCTGGACTACTGACGCCTTCACTTTGATAATTGAAATTGAAACTAATTTGAAACCCATTTATATTAATGTAGGTATATGATGGATGACACAGCAACACGTGTATGTAGGTACAATGTAGGTTGCTTACTCGAAAATTATAAGATTTTGTAACAATATGTAATTTGCAATTTAGCAAAATAAAAAAACATTATTGATATTAATAAAGAATGATTAACTTAGCAATAACGTGACCTGATTTGTATTAAATAGGTTTCATATTACCTTATAATCAAAAGAGTTGTATTACACAACCTACTCTGAAACTGACTTGTTCAAACTTGTTTGCGTTAGAACTTTCTTACTTATTTACCGTCAATGTTTTATTATACAAAGGTACCTATATACTAAATTAAATAAAAATGCAAGTTAGTTTGTTACTTTTATATTTTATTAGGTATATTAAAACAGCTGGGTAGGTACAATAAATTTACATTACATTTCATAATATAAGATACATTTCCTATTCAAACAATGAATCTGAGCAAAAGCAACTACTTAAGTATATTGAAAACCGGGTTACAATACTTTATAACAGGTTCATATTATTTTTAATTCAAACAATGAATCTTAGTAATGATAATAAATAATAATACATTTTTTTATTTCTCAAGCCCTAAGTATAATAAGATTTTATATAATAAGAGCCTTTTTCGCGTTATAGTCAAGTATCTAACCACTACATTAACTACCAGTTATATTTTAACGAGTTTACGTTTAAGCAAAAGTATTTAGGGCTGATTTTTCAATCGTCAGTTAAAGTTTATTCATTGAATAATTTTGACATAATGACAGATTCTCTATAGAAATTATGTCACAATGACAATGTTATTCGTTAAATAAAACTTATCTGAGGATTGAAAAATCGGGCCTTAATCAAGTATTGCAATATTATAAATAAATATGTAGGTTTTACAAAAACACAAATGTTGAAAAAATTTCCACGAGCAGGATTTGAACCTTTCAACATTTGTGTTTTTGTAATTTGTTCGCAACAAAATTTGCTTTAAAAATGATTTTGAACATTTTATGTAGGTTTTATTAGTAGCAATGAAGTATTTACAAAATTGAAGCAATGTTGGAAACCTCTGGTTTTTTTAATATTCAGCAAAATATATAGTTTATCGATTAGTGTGAAAAGTTGCAGCGTAAGTAAAGTATAACATTCATATTTTAACATTTGCTGTGTAAAAAAGGTCAGCAACCTTTCGATAAAGCGCTGTCAGCGATTGTCCGGATGTGCAACATTAGGACTGTTTTCACTAAGCAAGAAATTTATTAATACATTCCATCTCATGATCGGTCTTTACGAGAGTTGCTTAACCACCACAATCGCTGATCGAGCTCCTAACACTCTAAAATTATTTTCGATGTACTAAACTAGACAAATGTCTCGGTAACTTAAAAGTTAGCCGCTCGGATATCGAGAGACGCGGGTTCGATTACCGTGAGGCAGTCTATTTTTATAACTTTTGAGTTTATGTATATATGAATACATAAGATGACTTATTCCTACAATAAATAAATCTAACCATATTTAATGGGTACGTATTAAAATAGACATTTGCATTAATAAGTTAAACCATGAAAAGGTACTGTTATGGAAATCCTATCTGATGACTTGTTGCTAAACGTGGCTTCAGCATGACATAATTGTTACCTGTTGCTCTGTCTATCCCACTTGTGGGAATATGGCGTGATGTTTGTGTTATTATGAAAATTTATGTTTAATGCGTTTGTCAATTAAACAGTATGAACTTAGCTTTATCTTTTTAATTTTGTTTATATTAAAGGGTTATTCCCATTCTCCTCCAAGAAATTGTCCCAAAGTTCTCCACAGAAAAAATACGAAAATAATAATTTGTTAATCGATTTTCATTCTCCTCCGTAATTAAAAAAATGGTTACCGGGTTAATCTCAAACTCCGCAGACAACTTCAGAAAATTTTAATTTTAGCTACTCTGAGGACAATAGAACGAAAAAATTATACTAATATTTCATCAACATCAGCCTATAAACGTTTCACTGCTGAACACAAACCTCCCACGTGGACAATAGCACGTTGGGTCATAACCCTCCACGCTGGCTCAATGCGGTTGATGGGTTTTAGCGACTATCATCTTACGACAACAACCGAGACCAACGGTTTAACGCGCCTTAGCACGGAGG
This sequence comes from Eudonia mercurella, assembly GCA_963082485.1. Taxonomy (NCBI): domain Eukaryota; kingdom Metazoa; phylum Arthropoda; class Insecta; order Lepidoptera; family Crambidae; genus Eudonia; species Eudonia mercurella. The sequence continues at coordinate 17,061 of CAUJAO010000006.1, read as the reverse complement.
CGCTCGAGATGTTTTAAATTTGATCACCCATCCAGCGACTCAGCATTGCGAAAGTTGCTTAGCGGACAAGATCGCAAGCCAAACGCGCTAGCCGCTGCGCTATCGTGCTACTATACTAATATTTAAATAATATTTTTTTATAATAGTCTTTGGAGGAGTCTAGGAATCAATGTTTGGATTTCTTATATTTTCCAAACAAAAGATTGGAGGCGTTTGGGAATAACCCGTATTAAAATTGTTTTCGCAGCAAATGGGAAGTAGTCGAACTCGTAGGTAACGTGTGTGAGTGTGTTTGTGTGTAGTGATTGCATACGTTGTTGTTGGTGGGATTGATATAAATAAGGTAACTAATAATTCCCTGCACAGTTGTCTGCATTGACTTAGATCAAAAAACACAAGTGTTTATCTATTATGAAAACCTTGAAAATGTGTTGAGTAGATCGGAGTCGATAAAGACAATTGGCAACTGATTCTAATCAAAATACACAAGTGTTTTCCTATGGGTCGAGGTACTACTTTGACAAATGTTATTCATAGTACTAACTTATTCGGGGATCCAGTCCTGGGAGACCAGGAGCCCCATCCAGTTTAAGTTGTGCTGTAATTCCATGTTGTTAAAAACCTTTGCATCCAATAGACGAAGACCTTGAAAATGTGTAAAGTAGATCGGAGTCATCGTATACATAATGAAGTTTGATTGAAAAACACAAGTGTTTTCCTATGAGTCAAGGTTCAAATTTAACATATGTTATTCATAGTACTAACTTATTCGGGGATCCAGTCCTGGGAAACCAGGAGCCCCATCCAGCTTAAGTTGTGCTGTAATTCTATATTGTTAAAAACCTTTGCATTCAATAGACGAAATCCTTGAAAATGTGTTAAGTAGATCGAAGTCGTTGTATACAGAAATTAAACTATTACAAACTGGATTCTGATCAAAATACACAAGTGTTTTCCTATGGGTCGAGGTACTACTTTGACAAATGTTATTCATAGTACTAACTTATTCGGGGATCCAGTCCTGGGAGACCAGGAGCCCCATCCAGTTTAAGTTGTGCTGTAATTCCATGTTGTTAAAAACCTTTGCATCCAATAGACGAAGACCTTGAAAATGTGTAAAGTAGATCGGAGTCATCGTATACATAATGAAGTTTGATTGAAAAACACAAGTGTTTTCCTATGAGTCAAGGTTCAAATTTAACATATGTTATTCATAGTACTAACTTATTCGGGGATCCAGTCCTGGGAAACCAGGAGCCCCAACCAGCTTAAGTTGTGCTGTAATCCTCTCGCCCGACGTTTGCCGACTGAGCAACATCGTTATTGCTAGCTCTCGTAAAGAAATACAATTTCTCCTATAAAAAAAGTCTTTGATACATTAATTTTACATTAAAATAAAGTACTCTTTCTTGGCTGTGCGAGTGTGTTATCGGATCTCGTGTGTCTGTTTTGTGCGGTGAATTACAACGATAAATCTAAGTGCAAATTGGTGAATCACAACAAAGTCAGTTATTTGCATTCAAACGCACGGCACGGGCACAGCGCTCAAGGTCAACCGGTATCGCTTGGTCAGCTGATTGTGATCGACGCTATCGCGCTCTCACTCCAACAACGCCCCAACAGACGTCGTGCTGTCCTCTTCGCACCATTGCAACCACCTGTTTACGTCTGCACATCTACGGATAGCATCAAAGTTAACTACAAACAAATACTGTTACCTGGAGTGCGAGTGTACCTATTATACGTCACTATCATTATTACATCTTGTGCTATATAATGGACGGCTTAAACAGCAAGAGCTCTGATAGAAGGGACTTAAATTTGAATTTGGATAAATCTATCTCAGATACGGAATTAGACCGCACACAACTTCGTGATACGCCACTTGGCTATGTATCCACCAGACTAAAGAGGCGAAGACATGACGACTTCAGTAGTGACATTTCCAGTCTGCGGACAGATATGCAAAAAATGTTTACAAGTATGATGGACGCTCAGAGGAAGGAATTCGAAAAAAATGCGTTAATTTTACAAGGCATCCAACAGTCAAATACTAATATTGAGAACTCCGTTGCCTTCTTAACAGCACAAAATGAAGAGTATAAAAAAAGGATTGAATTATTAGAGGAACGATCTAAAGAAGATAGAAAATATATTGCAATCATGGAAGAGAAGATGGAAATTATGCAACAGGACAGTAGGAAAGCTAACCTAGAAATAAAAAATGTACCAAAAAAACAAAATGAAACTAAAGAGGACTTGCTAAATATGGTTATGGATTTGTCTAAATCTGTTGGCTGTAAAATTGAGACACTGGCCATACGCGACATTTATAGGATTAAAGGAAAGAGAGTTTCAAACGTAAACACACCTATTATAGTTGAGACAAACTCAACCCTAACCAAAAATGATATCCTAAAATCTTGTAAAGCCCACAATATTAAACAAAAAACAAAATTGTGTGCTAAGCACTTGGGGATGCGCACCCAAGAAGACACGCCTATTTTTGTATCGGAACAACTCACCCCCAAGGCTGCTCGTTTACATTTCCTTGCTCGTGACCTAGTGAAGAATAAAACATACAAGTACTGCTGGACTGCGTACGGGCGCGTGTACCTGAGGAAAGACGACAACACGCCGGTCATTCAAATTAAAAACGAAGCGCAAGTACAACAACTTATAATACACAAATGACTAAATGTAGATCTGTGTTTATATTCTGTATTCACGTTGCTTATTTCTCAACAATGTATAATGGTAACCCTGCACTTACACTTATACAAATTAACGATCCTAATCCCAGCAAATGTTATAATTCTATTCCTCTATTTTTGTTTTTGTTTTTGTTGTTGTGTTCAAATAATTCACCCTAATAATAAGTATAATTATATAAATGAGAATAAGGAAAAGAACGAAAATTTTAATCTTAAGCCAAATTATTTACTGACTGTATTATTATATAATGACAATGTAACAAGTCTTAGATTATTAATCTGTTATTACTCCCAAACTGTAATATGTACAAAAAAAATTATATCTGTTATAATAGTACTTGTATACATAAATACACGTCATATACACAAACCTAAAATAATAATATTTATATTTCTAACGTTTAAGTATAATATTGCCTATATTTACAAAAGCTCAAACAACAAGCGCAAATACATAATACTATTTCTTGTAATGATAACATATCTGAACTTATGGCCGAATTACATATTAATAAAAAATACCTACTTATATAGTAAATTTAATTCCCATAATGAAATCATTACCGGATACACTATAATATGTACAAAAATAAAAATAATTTTAACAATACGTGTATACTCGTATATTAACAAACACATATACAAACTTAAAAGTATAATATATAAATATCCCATGTTCAAGAAAAATATTGCCTCTACTCATATTTACATAAAATTAAACAATAGGTACTCAAAAATACACTATACTATTTATTATAACAATAATATATCTGAATAAACGGTCAAATAGTATGTTAATAAATAAAATAAATAAATACTTATATTATAAACTTTATGCCTTTAAGAAAATTATTACTTGCTACAGTTTTTATAATCAATATATATCAAATATTCACACTGAAATAGAGTTGGTAACTACAACTACTCCTTTTCTTTCACACCGCCTATTATGCACTGCATTCTCAACCGTATTTAACAATGTGTGATACAATTCAAACTATTACCGAAATGGACAATATAAATATAGCAGAATCAGTAACATGTGATCCCGCAGAACTACCTAACCACTGTCAAGTTAAAAATACGGACCTAACTGTAATTGCTCAGAACATTCGAAGTATTTACTGCAATTTCGACGATTTTATGACTAATGTGTCTTCACTTGCCTTCGAAACTGATATCATCATTTTAACTGAGTGCCGCATTGATACAAATAAACCAATACCTAAATTAAACAATTATTGCTCAGGAGTCACTACGTCCAGGTTGAACCAGAATGATGGAGTTGTCGTTTATGCAAAACAATCACTACAACCAAAAATCAAAGAAGTGAAATTAATCCATGCATCTTGTTTGCAAGTAGATATAGCCAATCACTCTATACTGGGTATATATCGATCTCCATCTATCACTAATCCAGATAGTTTTATAAATTCATTGTGTCATCATTTAACCAATATCAATTCATCTAATAATGTAATTATAGCTGGTGATATCAATATTAATATTTTACCGAAATCAAAGGAAAAATTGCATGAAATAAATAATAGAATGTCCTACTTAAATATGCTGTCAGCCCATGGTATTCTGCCTGGTCATAGTTTACCTACAAGAGAAAGTAGTTGTCTTGATCACGTCCTGCTAAAAATAAACCCTAAAAAACACAAGGCTTTCATAGCCGTTTTGACAACAACTATTACTGATCATTACACCACGTTCCTCACTATAGCTAAAACTAAATTACATAAGCCTATATCTAAAACAAAAACAAAAATTGATTATGAAAATGCTCTAAAATATCTACAAAAGAAAAATATGTCCGACCTACTTTTTTGTAAAGACCCTAATTTTATTACCACCACTTTGACAAACAAAATAATCGAGTCACTAAAGGAAAATACAATTACCCTCCGAGTTCCTAAAAGTCAGCGTACACTAAAGCCATGGATGACAAAAGGCATCTTAAACTGCATAAAAAACCGCAATAAAATGCAAAAACAATTACGTAATGATCCTGGTAATATATTAAAAAAAATTACGTACACTAGGTATAGAAACTTTCTCAACAATCTTATTAGAAAAACAAAAAGAAACTATGAAAGAAACATGATTAACACCTCTATTACAAATAATAAACAATTATGGAAAAATATTAAAATGTTAACATATAGCAATAAAAACAAAAATACAAATTCTGAATTAAATGACATAAAGCCATCCCGTCTCGAATCAGCAAACCATATAAATAACTTTTTTGCAAATATAGGCAAGCAACTTGCAAACGATATTGTAGCCACTATGTCCAAAGATGAAGCACAAAAATACTTACGCAACCTTCCAAGCCAACCCCAATCTTTTTCTCTGTTAGAGACAGACAGCGAGGAAGTTGAAAACATCATCAGGAATCTAAAACCAGACAGTGCTCCTGGATGGGACAACATCCCCACCAAATATATCCAACATATAAAAACTGAAATATCGCCTATTATAGCACACCTCGGCAATTTGTGTTTTGAAACAGGCACTTTTCCATCTTTGCTTAAGGAGTCTATTATAACTCCCATACATAAGAGTGGCCCCGGAGATGACATTAATAACTATAGGCCTATCTCAGTTTTAACAGTCTTATCAAAAATATTAGAAAAATTATTAAATTCCCGTCTTTTTAACTATCTTAATACTTATAACATTCTTTCGACTTCTCAATTTGGCTTTAGGAACGGAATTTCAACTGAAGATGCTATTACATCCCTTACTTCGACCATAGTCAATAACTTAGACAATGGCACTAAAGTTATATCTTGCTTTATAGATCTCAAAAAAGCTTTTGATACTGTCTCCGTTCCAATTCTCTTATGCAAATTAGAAAAGATTGGAATTAGAGGTAAACAACTCTCAATCTTTGAGGACTACCTTACAGGTAGGACTCAGAGAGTGAAACTTGATGGTATTACTAGCGAAGGTACTAGTGTCGACTACGGTGTTCCTCAAGGAAGCGTATTGGGCCCAACTCTTTTCCTTTTCTATATCAATGACCTGTGCAACATGAAACTTAAAAACGCAAACATATTTTCGTATGCGGACGATACTGCTATTGTTTTTACTGGGTCGAATTGGGATGAGGCTCGTGTCAGTGTTGAACAAGGGATGGCTCAGGTTGCTAAATGGCTTAAAAACAATTTACTCACTCTAAACACAGACAAAACAAACTATATTTGTTACAATATCTATAGCAGCCCACAGCCTTCCCAAAATTTTGTTATAAAAATCCATTCATGTGGCATTATTTCGAATTACAACTGCAACTGTCCATCAATAGGAAAAGTAAACCAAACCAAGTACTTGGGTGTAGTGGTTGACGAAAGATTATCTTGGTATCCCCAAATCGAACATCTATCAGCTAGAGTTCGCAAATTCATTTGGATGTTTAAGACCTTGCGCCACATAGTCCCAAAAAAACTATTAAACGACCTTTACATCTCTCTGGTCCAATCTGTCGTCACTTACTGCATTCCGGTCTGGGGTGGCGCTTTAAAGACTCGCTTTCTGGAAGTCGAAAGAGCACAAAGAACGCTCTTGAAAGTTATGTACTTCAAGAAACGAACTTTCTCAACTTCTGAACTTTACCAGACATGCAGTCTACTATCTATTAGAAAATTATATATTCTGCATGCAATATTAAGGAAACACAAATACTTACCTTACAAACCTGATACGGTACGGAGAAGAAGAATGTATGCTGTTGCTTACATACCCCCAACTCAAACAAAATTTGCAAGCGTACAGCTCGCTTCTCGGTCTGCCCGTATATATAATAAAATAAATAATGAACTCAACATCTATAATAAAACTTATAAAGAATGTAAATCCTTATTAATAACTTGGCTAAAAAATATAAATTATGATGAACTAGAGACCTTTATTTCCTAATATCTAATGTAATAATCACATACGCTCACACACACACACACACAGACACACACCCAGACACACCCCCACACACTCACACACACACACACACACACACACACACACACACACTCACACACACACACACACACACACACACCCACACACATATACACACACACACACACACACACACACACACACACACACACACACCTCACACACGCACACACACACAGTTAGTTATATTTGGTTTTTATTTTATTAATTAAGTAGTTTTTGTTATATAAATTGAGTAACTAGCTACGTGGTAACTTCTATGTATACCTTAGAGATAAGAAAGAGCGGAACCTCTTGAAACAGGCAAATTGTGTCTAAAAGGAGGCTCCAGCCACTGCTATTGTTACCTACCTTTAAGTTACCCAATAAATGAATTTTTATTTTTATTTTATTTTTTAATTCTATATTGTTAAAAACCTTTGCATACAATAGACGAAATCCTTGAAAATGTGTTAAGTAGATCGAAGTCGTTGTATACAGAAATTTAACTATAACAAACTGGATTCTGATCAAAATACACAAGTGTTTTCCTAAGGGTCGAGGTACTACTTTGACAAACGTTATTCATAGTACTAACTTATTCGGGGATCCAGTCCTGGGAGACCAGGAGCCCCATCCAGTTTAAGTTGTGCTGTAATTCCATGTTGTTAAAAACCTTTGCATCCAATAGACGAAGACCTTGAAAATGTGTAAAGTAGATCGGAGTCATCGTATACATAATGAAGTTTGATGATTGAAGAAATGATTGAAGAAAAACACAAGTGTTTTCCTATGAGTCAAGGTTCAAATTTAACATATGTTATTCATAGTACTAACTTATTCGGGGATCCAGTCCTGGGAAACCAGGAGCCCCATCCAGCTTAAGTTGTGCTGTAATTCTATATTGTTAAAAACCTTTGCATTCAATAGACGAAATCCTTGAAAATGTGTTAAGTAGATCGAAGTCGTTGTATACAGAAATTAAACTATGAATTCGATTAAAATACACAAGCGTTTTCTTATGAGGCAAGAATAAAATTTGACAATTGCTATAGTACAACTAGGCGATATACCTTGGAGCGTGGTGGCAAATAAAACCGTATATGTTGGATTTTAAAGTTTAATAATGTGGCCTCAATGATGAATCGAAACTATATTACACAAGGGCATTATAAACAATACACAATAAATGGGCAAAGCTGTATTGATGATATATTGCTATTTTATAATGTGTAGGCGCTTGCGTCTTCACAACAACTTATTCAGTACTGAGAGGTCACATTCACTTTAAGTTGTACTGTAATTCCATATTGCCAAAAAACTCTTGCATTTTATGAACGAGAACCTTGAAAATGTGTAAAGTAGATCGCAGTCGTAGTCATTTTAGTAATCTAACTGGTATGATTACATATATACTGAAATAACGATTGAGCATTCTAGAACACTTTTCAACGACCTCACTGACGTTCGATCAATGAAGTGAAATGAATCGCGCGATTATTGGACATTCTACTTCGCTTTTTCGAGTGAGCGAACGATTAAGTGTTCTAGAACACGATTGGGCATTCTACTTCACTTTTTCGAGTGAGCGAACGATTAAGTGTTCTAGAACACGATTGGGCATTCTACTTCACTTTTTCGAGTGAGCGAACGATTAAGTGTTCTAGAACACGATTGGGCATTCTACTTCACTTTTTCGAGTGAGCGAACGATTAAGTGTTCTAGAACACGATTGGGCATTCTACTTCACTTTTTCGAGTGAGCGAACGATTAAGTGTTCTAGAACACGATTGGGCATACTACTTCACTTTTTCGAGTGAGCGAACGAAGTGAGCGAACGATTAAGAAAAAGTGAAGTAGAATGCCCAATAATACCCTACTAGCATCAGCTGTTAAAAGAAAGTTTGACATGATAATGGATGCAAAAAATACAAGAAATAATACGTTAGAAACAATATTTAAACCCATAGTTGACCCTCTTAATATGATAGCAAATAAAAATGATGAAAAGCACCATGACAAAGAGACTGTTTATAACCCCGTATTAAAAAAAATAAAGAATAATGAAAGCGAAGCGTCGTATTCGTCTATTGAAGAATTTAACGAACTAAGTAGCGAAGATGAGGAAGAAAATCATGAACAATTCCGAACAACCGACAAAACCCTTACTGTATCACCTACTCAAGACCATGATGTGAGTGAAGGTTCGTTCAAATCGCTACAATCATCGCCAAACGTTAAAAATCAATCTTTATCATGGTCTACATCATCTGAAGTATTTAGTGCTATATACCTTTTGAAATAAAAAATGAACAAGGAAAACTTATGCTTGGAAAAAGTCGCGTTTATGATGACGGCACCACTCTAATAATTGGAAATCATAATTTGAGAAAAACTCTCGGTTTAAAAGAACTATTGTATAAAAAGAAACCAAATCTAGATGATATCACATATAACGACATTGAAAACTATAAACTACTACTTATCGATACTAATGCACACAGACGTAATTATGATCCATCTAAACCAATAAATAGCAACGAGGGATTTAAATACATGAATATTATAAAGCCATTATTCGAAATCTCTAGAAAACCAACCACTAGTACAGAGAGTATTCCTCGAGGAAAAGGTATTGAACTTGTAAAAAAAGTAAAAAGAAATACAGATTTAGTTTACTGGGATGATCCTAACGAGTTATTAAAACGACTGAAATTACTGTTCGCATCACGAGATGCTGGTAACACTGGGTTAGATAATGAAATTATTGCAATCATCGAGGAACTTCACGAAGCCGGTATCATAAACAAAGAATAAAAACAAATAGCATCGGGAAATTTGTAAAGTATACTTACAGTAAACAAAGCATCGGGACCGCAATGAATATAGATACATTCGGTCATCACGTTCATAAACGTTTACGATTATCTGAACATATTGATATCTATAACGATACGTTACAGAAGTCTGAAACGGGAGAATACGATTTAAAATCATCCAAACTAAAAGGCTTGTCGTCTCCAGACAAGGACGATGAAGCTGTAAATAAAGTATATTTGGATAAAACAGTTCAAGAGCTGAGAAACGAAATAAACCAAGTTAATAGTCGTGTATTAATTTATTTAAAGAACTTGGAATCAGCGAGAACAGACCGTTTATCTTCTATGTTTTACTCAAAAATAGAAATAGACCGTATGATTCAAGCCAAACAAAAATGAGTAAGAAAGAAATTGTAGACGAACTTCACAGAGTGGCGAGAAGAAATTTTCCACGTCGAAGTACAATTCGCCTATCCCTATTAACAATGTCGGATGTTAAAATCAGCAACTTTACAAGAGAGCGAGTCAAAGTTTAAATTGCTAATATTTCTTTACCTATGTTAAGCAGGTTTACAAAACTTTAGAGTATTGTTACATAAGTTATTTATTTGTCGTATAATATTAAAAATAGGTTGTTTTTAAATTTTAAGTACGTCAAAAGTGAGTTGTGACTTTTTTAAAGGGACTAACAGCCGGTTTCTCGAACGCTAATCAAATCCCAAATCAGTTGATAAAGCAATTAACTTGACACACTGCTCAAATCAAATCGGGTTGCATGAACGCTGATTACACAAAAATTAGCTAATCAATGATCATCTTACGATTATCAAATCAGTGTATATTTTCATTCAATCATTCACTCCTAAACGTCAAAAATGTCACATGCTTTTGCCGCGAATCTTTGTTTGCTTACGTTTGAATATTATATTGTAAAATATTTTTGGAAATTGAAAGAAAACCAAGCTGATAATTATGACGGTAAAGCTATCAGCAGAAGGAAAAACTATACTGAAAGAGAAAAACTAATACTGACTGCTTTAGTTGACAAGTAAGAGCCGTTTTCCAATTTCTTTTCACCAATTTTTTCTCCTTTGATTTCTTATTTAATTGTTTATAGAAATATTATTTATAAGTATTATGCTCAAGCGAAAGGGGCCCTCTTGGCGAGTTTTGAATATAAAAATAATGGGAGTCCTGGCATATTTTCATACGAATCCAGGAGGTGATGAGTAGCAGCAAACACTGGCTGAAATTTCACCAGTTTTCAACCACCCGTCTACCAAGTGTGGAAATATTGTGATGGTCAAAGTGACGAAGAACTGCTTCATCACTTTGATATCTATACCTCCCTATTGTAGAAATTATTACGTGTATGGGTAAAGAAAACAAGTATTACAATTTGGTAGATACTAAAATTACAAAAACACAAATGTTGAAAAAATTTCCACAAGCAGGATTCGAACCCGCATCCCTCTGACATACCGGGTCAGGCTTGTTAGAACCACGATAGCTCAATTGGAAGAGCACCTGACCCGGTATGTCAGAAGGGCGCAGGTTCAAATCCCTCTCGTGGAAACTTTATGAACATTTGTGTTTTTGGTAGATACTATTTTAACTCATAGTCAATAATTGAAAATAAATGCAAAAACGTCCTTGAGGGTCCAGGTGTGTTTTCCTCATCAGATTCACTGCTGCTGCTCACTGTTACATCCGAAAGCGACATCCTAAATTATTAGAGGTTATTTTAATTTACAAGTATATTTTTTATTGATAAAACGAACCGTAAGTATTGTGAAATATAATAAAAACCACTTTTGGAGTACCAACCTGTTGAATTTTTCGATGTACCTGGTTTAGAACTTAGCAAAACATATCAATTTGTAGTAATTATTTCAGCTAATTAGAGCAAAATCACCGATTAGTTGATCGTTGATTTGACAAGCGCTTGACCAAAGAAAAATGCCTAATCAGCGTTTCAGAAACCCATTTTGATGTTTGACGCTTGTCAAATCGCTTGATTTACTTCAAATATTTTTTTTTTTTTTTATTAATTTATTTATTGAACCACAAACAAGTTTACAATACAGATTTACAATATTGTTATTAAGTCTAATTTTAGTTATTGTAAACTCAACAACGATGGTTACAGAAAAACATAAAAAAGTAATAATGAAAGTGAAACCCAGTCAGAGTCATGTAGACGTGAAATAAATATACAATGTAAGTGTGTAATAAATAAATAAATTATGCAGTGTATACTATATGTATGTGTGAGTAAGTGTATATTATGGATTTAAATAAATGAGTGCATGTGTGTGTTGGACTTTACATCTTTAAACAAGATTTATTAATAAATATTATAAATATTTGGATAGGATACGTGAGTGAGTGTGGAAAACATACAACTGATAACAATATCAGGTAAAACATGTTCAGGCAATCAAGGCAGGGTTGCACGCAGCCACCTTTAGGCATCAGTGATTGTAAATAATCTATCGATTATCTGTTTTTTATATGAACCAGCACTACATGCAAAAATATCAATAGTGTTAAAAAATTTATTGTAAAAGTGAGTTATGCGATGTAGTGGAGATCGAACGCCAGCGTTTGTACGAGGTGTAGCGACTGCAAATAATGACTTATGGCGCGATGAACGTGCATGCACCCTCGGCGGCACTGAGTAGCTTAATCGATTCACTATATCAATGCAATCATATTTATTGTTACATAAATCATGAAGCAACATTGCTTCGAGTTGGATGCGTCTTGATTTTAGACAAAGAAGTTTGTATTTCTTAAAAAGAAGGGCATAGGACAATCTTTTATGATGGCATTTATAGTGAATACGGCGCAGATATTTTTTTTGTATCATTTCAATGCTGTTATTATATTTCTCATAAAGCGGGTTCCATATCGGTACAGCATACTCTAATTGAGGCCTTATTAATGATTTAAGAAGGTAAATATATGTTGAAGGTTTTTTAAATTCTGTGCTTGAGCGTATAACAAAGTTGTATAATTTAAAAGCTTTATTTATAATATTTTGTACATGAATATCTAAGTGTAATTTACTGTCAAGAGTGATCCCTAGGTCCCTTATATTATTAACATTTGTAATATTAGTGCCGCAGAGTGCATAATTGAAATTACTTGTTTTTTTCTTTTTTGTAAATGTTATTTTTTTGCATTTATTTAGGCTAAGTTGTAATTTATTTTTGTGACAAAATGTATCAAACCGAGCAAGATCCTCCTGTACCAATATGTGATCCTCATACTTATTTATTGTTCGATATATTTTAAGGTCATCTGCATACATCACAAAGTTACAGTTTTTAAAACATTTATCAACGTCATTTATGAAAATCACGAAAAGAAGCGGCCCTAAGATTGACCCTTGAGGTACGCCGGAGCTTATGTAGGTAACATGAGATTCATAACCCTTTATTACAACCTTTTGAGTTCTGTTAGTGATATATGACTTAAACCATCTCCAAAGATTTCCTCGTATACCATTGTATGCTATTTTTTCCAATAGGATTCTATGGTCGACTCTGTCAAATGCCTTACGAAAATCGGTGTATATACTATCAATTTGTTTGTTATTGTCAAGTCCATAAAATAAATCCGTAGTATAAGTTAAGAGGTTAGTTACTGTGGAGCGTCGCTTTACAAATCCGTGCTGTTGTTGTAAGATGGTGTTATGCAAACTAGGGTAGATAGCATTATGTGTTAGCCTTTCAAACACTTTTGAGAGCAAGGGCAGTAACGATATAGGCCGATAATTCTCCACATTATTCCTTGATCCGTTTTTATGTACTGGGACAACTCTAGCGCTTTTCCAAATGCGAGGAAATACCCCACTTGATAGACATGCGTTGTAGAGATAACACAAAGGTTCGTCGATCACTACAGCAGTTTCTCTAAAAAAGATAGGAGGTATATTATCGACTCCTGGACCTTTTGTTACATCCAATGCTTTTAAAACTTTGCAAACATCTGTTTTAGAGAAACTGATGTCGGTAATTATACGATCGGGTGCATTATCATTGTCTAGAACAAAACTGTTGATATTTAGGTTGTCGCATACAGTGGACGGTTGAAAGACTGATTGAAAAAATACATTAAATAGATTACATGCACCTTCTGGATTACTAGCTGTTGAAGTCTCGTAATAGACATTACTTGGGATTTCAGAAGAGTTTTTACGTTGAGATATGTACATCCAGAAGTATTTAACGTTATTCTCTATACCATTCTCTACTCGCGTTATGTAGTTTTTATAACATTTTTCGGATAAATCCCTCATTTTTTTTCTATAAATAGAGAATAGGTTATAGTTAGATTCACTTTTAAATTTTTTCATTGTAATCCAAGCACGATTCTTATTTTTAGCTAACCTTATCAACTCAGGTGTAAGCCAGACAGGATAACGAGATGATTTAATGATTTTAGTTGATATGTTGGTTTTAATAATACCGTACAGCTTTTCGTAAAATAAAGAAACAGCTTCTTCCGCACTTTTATTGAATAGTAATGTATTCCAATCCACGTTTAAAAGTTCCTGTCTGATTATACAATAATCAGCATTATTAAAACAATATTTGGAGAAAGGTTTACGTTGTACATACTTCTCGTTGAATTTAAGCGGAATTGACACCCAAAAGGGGGGATGATGTTCATCCAGAGGGACCAACGTAATGGGCACTGAGGATAAGTCGCAATCTGTTGCATTGGTAAAGAATAAATCCAAAATATTATTACTATTATTTAATAATGTATTTATTTGATAGCAATTCAGTAGACTCATGAAGTCTTTTACATATCTGTTTGTTTGACTAAGATCATTACATGTGAGATATTGCTTATAAGGTCCGTTATTTATCCATGTTAAATTAGGTAAATTAATGACAGATTTGTCAACTAATCTCTGTTCAAAATCAAAGTACGTAATCAACGTTCAAGCAACCCAAATTACACTTGATTAGAGATTTGATCATTGATTAGTTAATTATGAAGATGATCAGCGTTCGAGAAACCGGCTGTTAGTGAATGTTGATCTGTCGGAACTACTAAACCCGACTTTGTTAATTGTACGAACTTAGTGACTACATGTCGGTACTACTAGTTATGACATTATTTAAGGTATACTTAAGGGAAGTTTACGTCGTATGTTAAATTAGCCGTTGAATAAAATATCAATACTTTTATATTTAATATTTATTTGTAACACAACATTTCTAAAATCAACTTTCTTATCATCATCATCATTATCATCTAAGCCAACTGTCTTATGAAAAACAAAAACTAAACAGAATAAAATTTTCTTCGTTTTAATAAAACATAAAAACATCCCGTAAATAACACTTCTCAACTGCTTAATTAAAGTATTTTCTATTTCTTAAACAAAATAATGATTGCACTTTTAATAAGTCAATCATAGAATATGTAAACAAGCATATTGCAAATAATAAAATTGAATCAATTAAACTCGTAATTCTAACAAAACAAAAAAGAATATCTTAATTATTAGAAAACGATCAAAAACTATGAAAATTATATTATATAAAAAAACTTGTTCGCAACAAAATTTTGGCACTTTAACAATCATTACAGTTAGTAATAGACATATTTTTTTAGTAAAATCAGTCTCAAAATTAGAAAACTATGTTACGCTGATTTTCATCGATCTTATTCGAGCATTTTAAACGACATTTTTCGCTACATGGCTCTTTTAATTTTTTCGCTGCTATATTTTTTCATGTAACATGTAGGTAATTATTGTATGTTATTTGCTATTTTGATTTTGTTTAATATTTCTTTAAATTTGCTCCAGTCAGCCTTTTTTGTATTAAAAATGCGCGTAGTCCTCTCTATCCTGGTTCCCTTAAACTTCTGCGTGGTGATCGTGAAGGCTATTCCATTGTGGTCTGAGCTGGTTAATCCCTCGTCTACACGCCAATTTCCGATGTAGCTGAACATTTTGTCCGAACACGCCGTCACGTCCACGTAGCTCGTGTACCTCCTTCCTCCTCTGATGGTATCAAAGGTCGGTATGTTACCGCTGCTTATGATGTGGAAGCCCATCTCATGGATCGCACCCGCCATGTCCTCTCCCCTATTGTCCAATACCTTGCTGCCCCACCACAGGCTTTTGGCATTAGCATCTCCTCCTACCACGATGTTTTTGGTGCCAATGTGTTCGAGTTTCATCAGATGGGCCAGGTAAGGGTCGATGGGCTGGTCGGGCTCGAAGTAGAAGCTGGCCAGTGCTATTGTTCCAGTGCCGGTCTTTATTTCTACCACCACGGTGTTGCTGGTGGTTAGGTCAGGATGTTGGACTACTGTAATATTAGGGTCAAAGATTGCTATTACAGCTTTTATTGTGTTCGGACCGTCGCACTGGTAGAGGCGCACACCGCTTCGCGTCTTCATTTGCCAACTCGCTCCCACGTAGGGTTCTTGAAGCAGCGCGATGGCCACTTTTCTCTTGTGCGCCTCTGTTAAGATCTCTTCTGTGGCCAGCCTCTTCCTTTGCAGGTTTGCCTGCAGCACGTGATAAGTAGTGTTCCTGGTTGTGGTGCCTTTAGCAGTAGGCTACTGCTAGTCTTGCCAACCGGTCCCACTTTTTTCGGATTGGACATTCGCCGCTAAATGCGTTGTGCTCATGCTGGGCCATTTGGGCTCTGCAGCAGTTCCTGCAGGAGGGAGGAGCTCCGGCGCTAGTTCATGTGGGGCAGTCTATAATAATATGGCCCGCACATCCACAATGGCTGCACCAGATCTCCTCCTCCCTACAGTATGCTTTGCTGTGTCCATACCATATTCATTTGGAGCACTGTACCAGCGGCGATTGATCTTCCACTTTTACGCGCTGCAGATCAATATGCATGTATCCAGCCTCTGTTACTCTGTTCCATATGGTGGGTGATACTGTCATCACTATGTGGTGAACATGGGGATTTCGGGCACGCTTTTTGAATTTTATGGCGACTCTGTTGTCCTCTTCGCTCAGGCCTTGGAACAAATGCTTGTTCTTATAAAATGTTCAAAATGATTTTTAAAGCAAATTTTGTTGCGAACAAATTGCAAAAACACAAATGTTGAAAAAAAAATTTTTTTTTTTCACGAGCAGGATTTGAACCTGCACCCTTCTGACATTCCGGGTCAGGTGCTCCTCCAATTGAGCTATCGTGGTTCTAACCAGCCCACTGAAATTATTCAACACTTTTTACTTTGTAAGCCAAAGGCGCCCATTCAATGTCAACAACTACCGTCATTAACATCCGATCATAATATTTTTACAAATATTAAAAGATCAGTTAAGAAATAAGCAAGCTATTTTTATAAAATGTTCAAAATGATTTTTAAAGCAAATTTTGTTGCGAACAAATTACAAAAACACAAATGTTGAAAAAATTTCCACCAGCAGGATTTGAACCTGCACCCTTCTGACATTCCGGGTCAGGTGCTCCTCTAATTGAGCTATCGTGGTTCTAACCAGCCCACCGAAATTATTCAACACTTTTTACTTTGTAAGCCAAAGGCGCCCATTCAATGTCAACAACTACCGTCATTAACAT
>CAUJAO010000005.1:0-117718 GCA_963082485.1 Eudonia mercurella | reverse complement strand
TTATCACAAACAAATTAGAGATGTGAATGTTGTGAATTGAAATGAGGATTATTGAAAGACAGATTTGATAATCCAGATTTTCCCACAAACAAAATAAGGTTTTATTGAGGTTTGATTAATTATCATTTGAAATCATTTAAGTTTTGATAAAAAAAACTATGATAAGTTGTAATCTTAAATAGTGTCGTGTACTAATGTTGTTTGAACCGTAAGTAGGGCAAAGATTTCCTAACTTAAGAAAAAGCGTAAGTGACACCATTTAACTTTAGCTTTAACTCATTTCACTGATTTTTTTTACAACATTTGTTACAGTCAAAGTTATTGTTAAAATTACATGGTGCAACCCATCGAAGTATTGCTCACAAGGAAGGATACAGAAATTGAAAAGTGAAATTGCAAAAAATTATTTAGTGATGTCCGTATAACCTACACTTCACACACACTACGTTTAAGACACAGATGATGATACCTATCTCTTATCAATACTAACACTCTCAAGTTGTCCTTAAGCATGTTCAAAATAACCTTCCTATTCATTAACAGAAAGTAAAACCAAGTTAGCTTTTTATTTTCAATTATCATTTTGTTTGGAAGGGTGTTAAACTGAATAACTATGCCTGGCTCTGATTTTAAGATACTACCTACAACTCATCGTGAATTTCGTGTCCGCCCACAAAACGGACACGGTCACATCCCTAGTTGAGTGAAACACGTCTTGTTGTGCTGTGCCTGCCTGTTGTTTACTACAACTAGAGGCGTATTTGTTAATGAAAATAAACAATCATTTACGCAACGTAGTAAATGGACACACTGAGAGCACAAAGTGTCAAATTTACCTTAGAAAAATTAATATCTCGTGCATTATGCGATTGATAGAAAACTTTCTTAAGTCAAAACCATTATTTTAAGGTAAGGAATCGTTGGTTAAAATTTCCCTAAATCAAAATGAACACTATGTATAGAACAGATAACAGAAAAAATTAACATGTCAGATGCGAACCCTTGTAGTACCCCTGCTGATAATAATGTAATGTTAACAAAAAATTAAAATGAGACTGTAACTAATTTTCCATATAGGGAAGCAGTGGGAGCCCTGATGTTTTTGTCAACTGTATCTAGGCTTGACATTTCATATTCATTGAATGTAGTTAGTCGATATTTAAATAATCTAAGTCAGGATCATGTGAATGCTGTTAAAAGGATAATTCGATACTTGTTAAAGACAAAAGATATTTGCATTACTTATAATTGTAATAGTGAGTTAATTGGCTATTCTGATTCTGATTTTGCCTCTGATATTGATACTAGAAAATCCAATACGGGATATATTTTTATGATGAATGGGGGTCCTGTTACATGGGCAAGTAGAAAACAAGACACTGTAGCATTATCAACGACAGAATCAGAATATATGGCTGCAAGCGAAGCTGCCAAAGAGATTTTGTGGCTTAGGCAGTTGTTAATTATATTGATGAACTTTAAATTTTGGTCACCCTATGTATTGATAACCAGAGTGCTATTAAACTAATTAATAACCCTGTCTACCATAGGAGGACCAAACATATAAATATTAGGTACAACTTTATAAGAGAGAAAGTAGAACAAAATATTATCAACATTAAGTATGTTGAAAGCTCATGTCAGCTCGCTGATTTCCTAACTAAGGATTTGCCCTTGGTTAAATTTATTAAAAACAGAGATCAAGTTTTCAATTCTTAAAAAAAATGGTTGATGTGTAAGTAAACATAAGTTTTTCTTTGGTATTAAAATTATAAGATAAAATTAAGTGTAGCTCTATTATAAAATTTTTTGTGGGAGTATTGAATAATAAATTTTATAATTATGTAAAACATCCTTTGCTTTTGTATTAAAAAAAAAGGTAACGTGAGTTACGTTTTTCTGCCAGTAGAGGCGCTGCTCTCTCTTACTAAAAATCTGTCTACGCGTGCTTTTGCGATCCAATAAAGAAAAAAGAAATCTTACTCAGTTTTAATTATTTGAGAACCTGGAGCCCTTTAATGGGACATTAGAACCTAATTTAAAAATATTTATTGATGTTTAAGATTTTTACGGTTATTAAATTCGTGACTATAAAAGTTTCCAAAGTGTCGGAACATGCGTACGCGGCGACGGCTAACAATAACGAACAGACGAACGTCATGAGTGAGCGTAGTTCTCGAAAGTAATATTGCACTGTGTCAACAGCGCAACCTATGGCGCAGCGGTACCGCGATTCTTGGTAGGTATTAAATAGGTGTAGGTACTTACATGGTGATAAAGAGCATTCCAGTTTATGTCATCCGCATACAGTAAAGGTGACTGATAAGCTTTCCATCACACTTAACAATTACTATCTCACCACTGTCACGATAGCAAAATAGCATCTGCAGCATAAACTGTTGGTTCGTATACCTCGGCATTTTTACGCACGCGCAACGCGACAGCTCAAGATGCACATGTAGACTGCGGAAAAAATTCGTGCAGCCGTGTGAAGCTCGTGCGTGTGATTATGGTTGGAACGCACGAGATGTAATAAAACTATTAGATCATACAAAATGTCAACATGTCAAAACTTTTGTCTTTTGTTGATTACAAACTCTTTCACAATTGCAAACATACGAATAGGCGATTTTTTTAAAATAATTAAGCTATCGTCAAAACTCGCATATTATGCGATTTTACAATATTAAATTTAGACGACCTCCGTGGTCAAGTGGTTAGCACTCCGGTTCTGGCGTCGCTATCTTTAAAGTCCTGGGTTAAATTCCCGGTCGTGTCAATTTTATAAAACTTTTTTAAAAATTGATTTCGGGTCTGGCTCTTTTACAAGTATGTTTATCCGTTATCTAGTTTAACCATTAAAACAAGTTTCTAAAGGAGCTTAACTTGTGCTAGCTATACCTGGCGTGAGAGTGGAAAAAAAAAGTTATTTGTAAAAAATAATTAAAATCAATAATTTATCTTATTTGTTATTAATTTGATAAACAAAAAACTTGAAATGTCAAGCACTTGTATTAACTACAGGTTTATGGCATTTTTTGGTTTTTATCGTCATTAAAATATTAAAAATGTTTGATCGTTAAAGTTAAAAAGGAGTAGGAGGAGGAGTAATGACTAGTGAGACTAGTTATTTTTGGTGAACATCACGTGATTTCAAAATTATTTATAAATCATGAAAAATTTGGTCTTTTATTTGGATATTACATTACATACTCAAGCAATTAATACATTTTCGCGTCACCGTTCCTTTGATATAAAACACATTTATGAATTAGAAACAACGTTTATCGTGTACCACGAATGCTTATCTTTTAACTTTAAGATATTGAAACTTTGTATAAAGTTGACTACCTCGTGTAGAAATTGAACCCACACTACGGCTAAATTCGATGAAGAATGTTTGTAAACAAATTATTGACATTTCTTTGTGCAAATATAATAGTATCACTCGGATTTTTACTTTTTCTTGAGAGAGATTCGCATCATAACAGCTAACAATGGTGTCTTTCTTTCAAAAAACAAGATACGAGTGACACTAGATACTTGCAAGAGAAATGTCAATAATTTGTTTACAAACATTCTTCATCGAATTTGGCCATGGTATTGGTTAGACCTGCCTGTAGAAATTCTTCAACGCTTTTGATTTCTGTTTTTATAGCAACAATGTCTCTAAGCCTTTTTGAATTTACATCCTAAGAGATCTAAATGAAATAATTAATATCGTTAATCGTTATAATTCATATCGAAAAAGCGCCGCTCATAGTAAGCGGCAGCCCTAAAGCGGCTAAAACGATTGGTTCGTCGCACACGTCTTTGCCTACCTACCGCTCAAAAGAGCGGTAAGTAGGTAGCACATGAGTAAATACCCGCCAGCCGCCAGTGGTAGGTAGTTAGTCTAGTCTCACCTCGCAGCGGTGCGGGTTGTTTGCGTGGGGTGCATTAACGTATGCGCGATTGAACTAATAATAACTAGTACGTATTAGTTAATTAATGGACACTGACCAGATTAGTGTTCTAACCTGAGTAAAGTAATAATCAGTGCAGTGACAAATAATGATTTGATTAACAAGCATTGGGTGTAACGTCTTTTATGACTTGTAGGTAAAATAGGTGATGAACTTGTAAACAAGCTAAATTAGTGTAGGTAATGATAAAAACGATGCATCGATAATAAGTTATTCTAGCTCCTGTAATTAATTTTATTTAGTTAAGCCTGTTAAGTGTAACTTGTTGACTGTTGACTTGTGTAAGGTTTGACTTTTATTTTGTTATTATTACATTAATTTGACAGGCCAAAGCCTGTTGTTAAGTGTGATGGAAAGCTTATCAGTCACCTTTACTGTACGCGGATGACATTAACTGGAATGCTCTTTAACACCATGTAAGTACCTACACCTATTTTAAGCAGATTTTTAGGTACCTATTAACTTTGCCTTTAATGCAAAACATTTGTTTACTTAATTTAGTGTTATGTTCGAGGTATGTAGAGGAGCTCGATGGCGCAGTGGTTAACGCGCCCGGTCTGCGAGTGCTGAAGTTAAGCAATTTTCGCAAAGGCCGGTCATCGGATGGGTGACCAAAAATGTATCATCTCGAGCTCCTCCGTGCTTTTAAGCTTAAGTTAAGCCGTTGGTCCCGGCTGCATTAGCAGTCGTTAACAACCACCAATCCGCACTAAGCCCGCGTGGTGGTTCATGGCCCATTCTCCCTATCCATCCATTGGGAAGGCTCGTGCCCCAGCAGTGGGGACATAAATGAGCTGTTGATGATGATGATGATGAGTGTTATGTTATTAGATTTATTAGGTAAGGCTGAATAATAAAATAATGCTTATAACAACAAAATAACATAGGTACCTACTTGGAATTATTATAACGCAATAACGCATAGGTAATACGTCTTATCACAACGCTTTAGCACAGATTACTTAATAGTTAGTACGTAAGCTTTAGGCTGTTTATCTGTCATCGATCGGCCATTGCTTGGTCGTAGATACCAACATTCGATTTTCAATTTGTAAAATGAAAGATAGTAGTAACTTCTTAATGTGTAAATTATGTGATTGTCTTATTTTGCAATACCTACATAGCCTCGGTGGCGGAATGGCAGAGCGCTCGGTCCGATTACGTCTTATCACAACGCTTTAGCACAGATTAGGTACTTAATAGTTTAAGCTTTAGGCTGTTTATCTGTCATCGATCGGCCATTGCTTGGTCGTAGATACCTACATTCGGTTTTCAATTTGTAAAATGAAAGATAGTAGTAACTTCTTAATGTGTGAATTATGTGATTGACCTATTTTGCAATACCTACAGAGCCTCGGCGCCGAGTGGCAGAGCGCTCGGTCCGATACCCGAAGGTCCCGGGTTCAATTCCCAGGTCCGGTAAAATGTATTTCGGACTTTTCAATGCATAGGTAGTTCGGGTTTGTCATCACCAACCCGCACTTGGCAACTGGCAAGCGTGATGATAAAGCCATTACCCATCAATTGTAGCGATGACTTGACTTCCATGATGGAGGCCTTTGCCCAGCAGTGGGACAATTAAAGGCTGTTTACTTACTTATTACTTACTTACCTACATAGAAGTTCGGTATGGTCGTACTTTAGATACCTACATTCGATTTTCAATTTGTAAAATGAAAGATAGAAGTAACTTCTTAAAGTGTAAGTTATGTGATTGACTTATTTTGCAATACCTACATAGCCTCGGCGGCCGAGTGGCAGAGCGCTCGGTCCGATACCCGAAGGTCCCGGATTAAATTCCAAGGTCGGGTAAAATGTATTTCGGATTTTTCGATGCATAGCTCGGGTTTGTGATCACCAACCCGCAGTTGGCAGCTGGCAAGCGTGGTGATAAAGCCATTACCCAGCAGTGGGACAATTATAGGCTGTTTACTTACTTACTACTTACTTACCTGCATAGAAGTTCGGTCGTTGGTCGTACTTTAGATACGTACCTACATTTGATATTTCATTTGTAATGATAATGAAAGATAGTAGTAACTTCTTTTTATGTGTGAATTGTGTGATTAACTTATTTTTCAATACCTACATGGAAGTTCGGTCGTTGGTCGTACTTTAAATACCTAAATTTGATCTTTCATTTGTAGGGAAAGATAGTTGTAACTTCATATTCTTCATTCATGTGCGATAGACTTATTTTGTAATACGTAGGTAAGAATTGGAATTGCGCTCATTCCTACATAACACACTTATCATAACATAGGTAAGTGGATGTTATCGATAGTTGTTAGACTTAACTGCGTACGCAAGACATTAATTTCAATTCAGTTGTAAAGGAAAAATAGGTAAATGGGGTCTCACTCATTCCAGACTAAACGTAGGCATCGGCATTTATCGCTCTCAGCAGACGCGATCGGACTGGCGGCCGTTGCCGATGCCTACGTTCGTTGACCCGTCGCGACGCGCGACGGGTCGACGGCCGCCAGTCCGAGTTTGCACGTAGTAAATAATCGTTATTTTTATTAGTTTTCTATTTATTTTTTTGTTGCTTTAAAATAAATTTGATACCTAACGAATAAACTAATTTAAATTTACTAAATGCGTTATGTATTTATTAAATTAAAATTGAAAAAATACACTTTTTTTTTTGTCACTTTTATGTTCAAAACTTCGATCAACAATACACTAGATAACCGGTCAGGGTGTCAAAAACGGCCGAGCGAATAACGCCTCACATTCAAAGTGGGGTCTTATTTCTATTTAGTTCGCTGTTGACTGCGCCAACATGATGACGTACCACAATGCATCAGTGTATTCAAAAACTGTAAAAATAACTATCGAAATAAAAATATATCGGAAGGAATATCATACTTTCGGTAAGTAAATGCTTTTTCATAACATAAATAATAAAATACCTAACTGTTTTTATGAAATAACAATCTTTAATTTTTAAAACCAACCCACGCGCCAACATTTGCTAATGTTTGGCCAACGAAATTACTAAGTGCGACTCCCTAATACTCTGTTCGGAGCAAGTAAAGTCAATAATGCAAAAATTCGAAATGAAGTAAGTAACATTTCGTGTCTGCCATTTGCTGTTTTATTTTTATGTTATAAGGTCGAATTTGGATGTAAAGGGTCTTTGTATATATTTTTAAATACACAAGTGTTTATTTAAATTTCTTATCTCTTTCTGTCGTTTTCGACGTAAGATCGTAAGTGAATGTCTTAATAATAAAAACTGTGCTTTATTCCTTGCAAAAAAAGTATAAATTAGGTTGAAATTATCAAAACTTAGGATAGTTTTTCTCCATTTATAGTAAAGTCAGCCAGTGCCATATTTGAGATTTGTTTTAGTTCGTGAGGCGGTATCTAGTGTATTGTTGATCGAAGGTTCAAAACCTTTGACCTGACCAACCCTTGTCGGATTTTGCATTACTTTTCAGTCATCTTATATATATAGTATAACTCAGTGTAGTGTTTTAATGCAATAAAACAACCGTCGCGTGTGATAGCTAGTTTATTACTATTCTGACAGCGTACATCGAAATGAAGGTACAGATACCTTCAATATAAACATATAATTCCTCCAACGCTAATTAGAAACCCTGAGAACAACAAAAACAATAATTAAAACATTTAATGTTTACTATACAATCAAGTAGGTACCTAACAGCTACTATTATCCTAAGGCATAAATTTAATTTGATTTTAATTATTTTAATATTTCCTAAAAATATCGTTCTACTTTTTTACGTATTCTTTTCGAATAGCGCTCGAGAGGCCTGTCTTCGGCATTTAAAGTTGCTTCACTTTTATTCTCTGATAAATTATCAGAGCTGCCCGCAGGCTGCTCGAGTGCGATACATTCTGATTAGTTTTCCTTATTATCTACATTTCTCTCCTCCCCATCACCATCACCATCATTCGCCGTTGTAGTGGGACAAACATTATCGATTGGTGCGTCACTTATTGCAACAGATGGCGACATACTCGCGCCCCCGACTGTGTCCTCCGACGGAGGCAGCGCCAGCGCCGGCGGCAGTTCACTAACATAATGACGTGAGGGTGTTGAAGGCGGGGAATCCAAGAGGCCTTTAAATTTCATAATCTGATCAACATGGCGGTTTTGAACAACGTGATCATTCTCAAAATGAACTGTAAACATGCGGTTACCCAATATATTAACAATCTTGCCTACTTTCCATACTGTCACTGTTAATGTATTGCACTGTATAATTATATGCGGATAGAAAAAGCGCGAATCGTTGCAATCGAGAAGCCGACGTGACGGATATGCCATTTTTCTTTCCGAAAATTGACAACAGCGGCCTATGATCTGTTTTTAATATGAATGGTTCCTGCCTACCATATAAATATTGATGAAAGTATTTAATACCAAATATGATAGCCGTAGCTTCTTTATGTATCTGACTATAGTTTTTTTCATTCGTCAATAATGACCTTGATGCGAACGCGAAAGGTGTTTCCGTGCCTTCGGGGCGCTTGTGGGCGAGCACCGCGCCCAGGCCCGCGGGCCCCGCGTCGGCGGACAGCACCAGCGGCTCGCGCGCATCGAAGTGCGCGAGCACACGCTCGGACGCTAACTCCTTCCTTACTAGATCAAAGGCCGCCTGCTGTCGCGCTCCCCACTCCCATTTCGCATCCGCGCGAAGTAATTCGTGCAACGGCTGTAACAAAGAGGACGCATTCCGAATGAAACTACGATAATAGTTTACAACGCCTAAGAATCTCTTAACACCTAACACGTTAGTCGGTGCTGGCGATTTTAAGATGGCTTCAATTTTACTTGGACTGGTCTTTAGCCCATTCTTATCTAAAACATATCCTAAATATGTTACGTTGTTTTGAAAAAAAACACACTTATCTTTATGCAGCCTTAAGCATGCGTCATTCAATCGAGTTAGTACCTCTTTTAGTCTCGATAGATGAGTGGACCTATCTGGGCCTGTGCAGCACTCATCATCTAACCAACAAGAAACTCCTTCAATGCCAGAAAGCAAGGTCTCCATCGCTCTCTGGAAAATAGCTGGAGCATTGGCTAAATCATACACTAGGCGAGTGTATTTAAACAGGCCTCTCGGTGTATTGATCGTAGTTAGGTCCTGAGAAGGTTCACTTAGAACAAATTGATTATAAGCATTACTTAAATCAATTTTTGAGTAATGCTCACCACCACCTATCTTTGCAAATACCTCTTCTATTCGCGGCAAAGGATATTTATCAATTTTTAAAACTTTGTTTAATGTACAAGAAAAATCACCCGCTATTTTAACTGTGCCGTTTTCTTTAAGAACGGGTACTATGGGCGTAGCGAATTCGGAATAATTAACTGGCACTAAAATTCCTAAGTTAACCAATCTTTTTAATTCATCCTCCACTTTTTCTTTAAGTGCAAATGGTATAGTAGGTGGCTTAAAAAATTTTGGAAGTGTATTATCTTTTAGGTGTAACTCAACTTTAAATTTATTAAAACATCCCAGTTCGTCTTTCCATAGATTTGGAAACTGATGCAACAATTGTAACACCTCTATGTCAACGTTATTACAGTTCAGTTGTATCAATTTTGTTATTTTTAGAAGTAAACTTTATATTAAATTGAGCCATAAAATCACGACCTAGTAACGGCGGTCCACCATGTTGAACAACATAAAATTTAATTTCTTTAATACGGTCCATGTACGATACTCTTGCCACAAAATAACCTAGTGGCGTGATTTTATGTCCATTATATAAACACATAACTAAGTTACACTTTAGTAATTTGATGTTGGAAAAATAATTTAAAAATACATTTTCTGAGATTACACTTGTGCCAGACCCTGAATCCAACTCCATACACATTTTTCTTTCGTTAACAAATACAGTGATCTTAATAGGTTCGTAGTTCACATACCGTAAATTAAAAAGCTGGCATTCTTTACAGTCGTCGTCATCAGATACCTCCGCAATATTATTTAATCGTGAAGCACTTGAACGTTTCACTGAGCACACCTTATTTGGATGCCCTTTTTCACCGCACGATTGACACCTATAATTTTTATAACGGCACTTCATCGCACTATGGTTTTTTAACCCGCACACTGAACACTGCGCTTGCGCCGCCGGCCCGTGACCTTGATGTTGACTCCGCGCGGGTACTCGGTGTTCGCTCACACGATATACCTGCTCCTCTTTAATTTGAGTCGCAATCTGTACTCCCGCAACCACGTCCCGTGCTTACCGCGCACACTCCGTTTGCTGAGCGATTTCAAGCGCCCTTGCCCATGTCAAGGTCGCTGCGTCTTGTTCAAATAAACGGTCTCGTACTACTCCTGCTCCCAGACACAATATGAAGCGATCTCGTAGTAAGATGTCGAGCGCCGAACCGAAGTCACAATAAATGGCCAGACCCCTTAACCGTGCGCTTCAATCTTCAATACTTTCACCTTGAAATCTTAAGGCTTCATAAAACTTTGCCCTATCGGCAAAGATCGAACTCTTTGGAGTAAAATGCCCATCGAGCACTCTTACTAGCTCTTCGTAGCTGACTATCTCCAGCTCGCGCGGGTGCACCAAGTTCCGCGCCAGACGATAAGTTTCGTCGGTAAGATGAGTCAGCAAAACTGCACACTTGTTGTCGGTTGATATTTTATTAAACTTAATAAACTGTGATAGTCGACTGTAAAAAATCGACCACTCTTGGTTTTTATGGTCAAAAATGTTTAAATTTCTGATAAACACAGACATTATCACTTTTATATTTATAATAGTGGGTACTCGTCGCCAATGTAGTGTTTTAATGCAATAAAACAACCGTCGCGTGTGATAGCTAGTTTATTACTATTCTGACAGCGTACATCGGAATGAAGGTACAGATACCTTCAATATAAACATATCGCTCAGCCTACTGAAGATAATGCGGAGATGCTTTTCATGTTGAGCCCTATCCCTTGAAAACACAAGAAAATCGTCGAGGTAACAGTACATGAAATCCAGTCCTCTCGTCATCTCGCCCACAAACCTTTGGAAAGTTTGGCCTGCGTTTCGCAAACCAAAGGTCATGAAAGGAAACTCATAAAATCCAAATAGCGTGATGATTGCGGTCTTGGGAATGTCCTCTGGACTGACAGGTATCTGATTGAAAGCTTTAATGAGGTCTAGGGTACTAAAGACCTTGCAGCCAGCAATAGAATGGGCAAAATCGTGAATGTGCCTAACCGGATACCTGTCAGGCACAGTGCGGGCATTCAACATGCGATAGTCGCCGCACGGACACCAGCCATTGTCCTTTTTCGGAGCAAGATGTAACGGAGAGGATCAAGAGCTTTCCGAAGGTCTGGCTGTTCCGTTAGCAAGCATAGACTGGAACTCATCCTTGGCAATCTTAAGTTTGTCAGGAGCGAGACGGCGAGGTGACGAAGATACTGGAGGCCCTGGCGTCGTGCGAATATAGTGTTGGGTGTTGTGTGGTATTGTGCGATGCGTACCAGCTGGTCGAGTGATTTCTGGGTACTCATTAAGTATCTTGTGAAATTGAGTATCACCAGTTGAGACTTTTACAGAGTACAGGTTACTATTACTAACTACAGGACTAACTACAGCAGTTACAAATGTGGTATTATCTATGAGGCGTTTATTTCTACAGTCTACTATTAAGTTGTAAAAATTAAGGAAATCTACGCCTATTATAGGTTTTGTTACGTCTGCAACTACAAAACGCCATACAAAAGTTCTACGTAAGCCAAAGTTTAATTCAAGGTGTACGTATCCATATGTTGAGATGCTGAAGCCATTCGCAGCGCACAGTTGGAAGCCCGTTGGAGCACGACGATCACGCAGTACCGAGCGAGGGAAGACACAGAGGTCGCTACCGGTGTCGACCAGGAACTGCGTCTTCGAGGAACGGTCGGTGATAAATAGACGACTAGCAGAAGATGGGCAATCGTCAGCCGCCATTACCGACTGCCCTTTGAGTTTTCCGCCTTAAAGTCGCATGGGTGGATGCATTTGGAAGCCTTCTCCCTGAACTTGCTGTGGTACCAGCAGAGCGGGTACCTCCGATAGTTGGACTGCGACCGCTCGCGCTGTCTGGAAGACGACCGATTGTGGCGTCGTCGGGTGGGTCGGGAACTGGTTCTGCTGCCTTGCTGGGACGCGAGCTTTTGAAATTGCCGCCGAAGTTCAGCGACTTCTCTTGTGAGATCACCGAGTACGGAGCTGGGACCGGCTTCACTCATTGCAGCGACCTTTGGTGATGCTGAGGCAAGGTCGTTCACTCGGTCCGCTAAATCAGCCTAATCTTCAAGGTTAGCCGACACTGGTTGACCTGCCAGGACCGTTTGGATGCCATGTGGAAGATGGCTGATCCAAATAGTCTTCATAAAATCGTCAGGAACATCTTGACTGGCGAGGCTCTGCAGATGACGGAGGAAGCGACAGGACTTGCGGTCTCCAAGCTCTTCGTGCATCAACAACTGCTTAAGCTTCTTTTCATTAGAAGCCGTAAGCCGCTTGATTAGCTCCGTCTTGAGCTTCTCATACTAGTTCTCCATTGGAGGACTGATGATGAGGTCCTTCACCTCCCTGGAGTATTGATTATCCAGCTGGCCAATAATGTAGTTGAACTTCGCCGAATCTCTGGTAATGTGATAGATCGCAAACTGTCCTTCAACTTGTGCGAACCATATTTCAGACTCTTCAGGCCAGAATGGTGGGATGCGGATATTAATGTTATGCACATCTCGATTTGTCGACACTTTCCCCTCACTATCATTAATGTTGCCACCGCGTGTTTCATTTTCGGCCATTTTGTTTTGTGTCCTTGTTGGGGGTCACCAATGTAGAATCAAGCGTGGAAATAATTTCGTATAGTCCTGATTACTTATTACGTGTGTAGGGCACAGTCAATAAAAACAACAACTCACGTTCAGTAATGTAATACTCCCAGACACACGATACAGAAGGCACAAAGATAACGCACAGACAACGACAAAGCACAGTTCAGCACAGTAAACAATTTAGGATGGAAGAAAGATAGTTCCACAGTAAGCACAATTAAGTATAAACACATAGGCACCAAAAAGTCTAAGCATATAAACAAAAGCGGCAAGTACATAAGCGAAAGCAGAAAAGCGCGCGCTTCGCGTCGTGAACAAGTCTCGACTGGTGCGCACGCGCAGTGCGCCTGGCGGCCGCGCATGTAGTACATGGACGTTATGTACTGCGCTGACGCTGTGCGCCCAAGTGTCGATAATCATTATCGATATCGACAAACTGATACGCATCAAAAGTGCTAATGCTAATAGATATTAATATATGTAAATATAAATATTAGATATTAGGATAATGTCATTAATAAAATTTGTAAAATTATAATAAGAGTCCAGGTGTAAGTGTAATTGTGTACATATATAAAGTGACTGAAAACTAATGCAAAATCCGACAAGGGTTGGTCAGGTCAAAGGTTTTGAACATAAAAGTGACAAAAAAAAATATATTTTTTTAAAATTTTAATTTAATAAATACATAACGCATTTAGTAAATTTAAATTAGTTTATTCGTTAGGTATCAGATTTATTTTAAAGCATCAAAAAAATAAATAGAAAACTAATGAAAATAACGATTATTTACTACACGCGATCTCCCGTTTGCGTGTAGTAAATAGTCCCGTCGTCGCGAACGGCCGTTGACCCGTCGCGACGGGTCAACGGCCGCCAGTCCGATCGCGTCTGCTGAGAGCGATAAATGCCGATGCCTACGTTCAGTCTAGAATGAGTGAGACCCCATTTATTTTCCCTTTACAACTGAATTGAAATTAAGTGTCTTGCGTACGCAGTTAAGACTAACAACTATCGATAACATCCACTTACCTATGTTATGATAAGTGTGTTATGAATGAGCGCAATTCCAATTCTTACCTACGTATTACAAAATAAGTCTATCACACATGAATGAAGAATATGAAGTTACAACTATCATTCTCATAACAAATGAAATATCAAATGTAGGTATCTAAAGTACGACCAACGACCGAACTTCTATGTAGGCAAATAAGTAAGTAAGTAAACAGCCTATAATTGTCCCACTGCTGGGCAAAGGCCTCCATCATTGAAATCAAGTCATCGCTACAATTGATGGGTAATGGCTTTATCATCACGCTTGCCAGTTGCCAACTGCGGGTTGGTAATCACAAACCCATGCTGCTATCCATCGAAAAATCCGAAATACATTTTACCCGACCTTGGAATTGAACCTGGGACCTTCGGGTATCGGATCGAGCGCTCTGCCACTCGGTCACCGGGGCTATGTAGGTATTGCAAAATAAGTCAATCACATAATTCACACATTAAAAGAAGTTACTACCTACGATCTTTTCTCACAAATGAAATATCAAATGTAAGTACCTATCTAAAGTACGACCAACAACCGAACTTCCATGTAGGTATTGCAAACAATTCACACATTAAAAGAAGTTACTACTATCTTTCATTATCATTTATTACAAATGAAATATCAAATGTAGGTATCTAAAGTACGACCAACGACCGAACTTCTATGTAGGTAAGTAAGTAAATAAGTAAACAGCCTATTATTGTCCCACTGCTGGGCAAAGGCCTCCATTATTGAAATTAAGTCATCACTACAATTAATGGGTAATGGCTTTATCACCACGCTTGCCAGTTGCCAACTTCGGGTTGGTGATCACAAATCCGTGCTATGCATCGAAAAATCCGAAATACATTTTACCCGACCTTGGAATTGAACCTGGGACCTTCGGGTATCGGACCGAGCGCTCTGCCACTCGGTCACCGGGGCTATGTAGGTATTGCAAAATAAGTCAATCACATAATTCACACATTAAAAGAAGTTACTACCTACGATCTTTCCTCACAAATGAAATATCAAATGTAAGTACCTATCTAAAGTACGACCAACAACCGAATTTCCATGTAGGTATTGCAAAATAAGTCAATCACACAATTCACACATTAAAAGAAGTTACTACTATCTTTCATTATCATTTATTACAAATGAAATATCAAATGTAGGTATCTAAAGTACGACCAACGACCGAACTTCTATGTAGGTAAGTAAGTAAATAAGTAAACAGCCTATTATTGTCCCACTGCTGGGCAAAGGCCTCCATTATTGAAATTAAGTCATCACTACAATTGATGGGTAATGGCTTTATCACCACGCTTGCCAGTTGCCAACTTCGGGTTGGTGATCACAAATCCGTGCTATGCATCGAAAAATCCGAAATACATTTTACACGACCTGGGAATTGAACCCGGGACCTTCGGGTATCGGACCGAGCGCTCTGCCACTCGGCCACCGAGGCTATGTAGGTATTGCAAAATAAGTCAATCACATAATTTACACATTAAGAAGTTATTACTATCTTTCATTTCACAAATTGAAAATCGAATGTAGGTATCTACGACCAAGCAATGGGCGATCGATGACAGATAAACAGCCTAAAGCTTACGTAGTAACTATTAAGTACCTAATCTGTGCTAAAGCGTTGTGATAAGACGTATTACCTATGTGTTATTGCGTTATAATAATTCTAAGTGCCTATATTATGTTGTTGTTATAAGCAATATTTTATTATTCAGCCTTACCTAATAAATCTAATAACATAACACTAAATTAAGTAAACAAATGTTTCGCATTAAAGGCAAAGTTAATAGGTATCTAAAAATCTGCTTAAAATAGGTGTAGGTACTTACATGATGTTTAAGAGCATTCCAGTTTATGTCATCCGCGTACAGTAAAGGTCACTGATAAGCTTTCCATCACACTTAACAACAGGCTTTGGCCTGTCAAATTAATGTAATAATAACAAAATAAAAGTCAAACCTTACACAAGTCAACAGTCAACAAGTCACACTTAACAGGCTTAACTAAATAAAATTAATTACAGGAGCTAGAATAACTTATTATCCACGCATCATTTTTATCATTACATACACTTATTTACAATTGTTTCAATCACAGAATTCACACATTAAAAGAAGTTACAACTATCGTTCCTTACAAATGAAAGATCAAATGTACGCATCTAAAGTAAGACCAAGCAACAGCCGATCGATGACAGATAAACAGCCTAAATCGTTATGATAAGACCTATGCGTTATTTTTTGCATTATTATTCTAAGTACCTACCTACCTATGTTACGTTGTTGTTATAAGCATTATTTTATTATTTAGTCTTACCTAATAAGTCTAATAACATAACACTAAATTAAGTAAACAAATGTCTGGTGTCTAAAGGCAAAGTTAATAGGTACCTAAAAATCTGCTTAATTATTAGGTGTAGGTACTTACATGGTATTAAAGAGAATTCCAGTTTATTTCATCGGCGTACAGCAAAGGTGTTATGCTTCCTATCACACTTAACAGGCTTTGGACTGTCAAACTAATGTAATAATAACTAAATAAAAATTAAACCTTTCCTAAAATTTTACACAGCATTTAAAATGGTGCGGTTGGCGACGCGCACTCCAAACCTCTCTACTATACGTACAATCGCACAGCACCACTTACTATCTCACCACTGTCACAATAGCAAAATAGCATCTCTAAGAACTGTTGGTTCATATACCTTGGCATTTTTACGCACGCGCAACGCGACAGCTCAAGATGCACATGTAGACTGCGGAAAAAATTCGTGCAGCCGTGTGAAGCTCGTGCGTGTAATGAGGGTTGGAATGCACGCGAAGTAATAAAACCATTAGATCATACAAAATGTCAACATGTCAAAACTTTTGTCTTTTGTTGGTTAAAAACTCTTTTACAATTGCAAACATACGAATAGGCGAATTTAAATAATTAAGCTATCGTCAATACTTGCATATTATGCGATTTTACAATATGAAATTTTGACGACCTCCGTGGTCAAGTGGTTAGCACTTCGGTTCTGGCGTCACCTACTTTAAAGTCCTAAGTTAAATTCCCGGTTGTGTCAATTTTAGAAAAAAATGTTTTAAAATTGATTTCGGGTCTGGCTCTTTTACAAGTATGTTTATCCGTTATCTAGTTTAACCATTAAAACAAGTTTCTAAAGGGGCTTAACTTGTGCTAACTATAACTAACACATTTATGAATTAGAAACAACGTTTATCGTGTACCACTAATGCTTATCTTTTTAACTTTAAGATATTGAAACTTTGTATAAAGCCGACTACCTCATGTAGAAATTGAACCCACACTACGGCTAAATTCGATGAAAAATGTTTGTAAACAAATTATAACAAAAAAATTAATTAATTAATTTTAATTTTAATTAATTATTGACATTTCTTTGTGCAAATATCTAGTATCACTCGATTATCGATTCGGCTGTATTTTTTAAAATGTTTGTTACCTCATAACTCCGTCATTTATACACCGATTTGGAAAATTCTTTTTTCATTTGAAAGGATATACTTCTAAATTGGTCCCATTTTTTTTCAAAACCCAGTTCTAATGATGGAATCCTTAAGGACTTGAGGGAACTCCTCAAATATTGTAGGCATACCTATAGCGATTTCAGTATTTTCAGCAATAAATCAAGCATTTGCATTCAGAAAGTATAATTTGATGAAGTGTAACTGATGAATAACCGGAACTCCTCAATGATAAGTATTTCACGGGTGGCGATAACATATCTCGATTAAGATTGTTAAGCGACTACGACAAAGCAATAGAAGGCAGGCACCGGAACTCAGTTCTGATGATGGAATCCTTGAGAAATTGAGGGATTTCCTCAAATATTGTAGGCATACCTACCTATAGCGATTTTGGTGTTTTCAGCCACTGTGGCTTTAAATCTTTCCGAACTAATATTGTAAATGCGAAAGCTGTTTGTTTGTCCGTCTTCCACTGTTGCGTGGAAGATATCGCTTTAAGCGATAAGGCCGCATTTGTACACAACAAATGTAAGACTTTTCGTGTATTTGATGTTTCCGTGTGCAATAAAGAGTCTATCTATCTATCTACACTGATGGAATTTCTTGTCCCGCGCTGTAGGTATAATTAGCGGGCCACCTTACGTACGGCCGTGCGTACAAATAGCGCGCGAGGGTTTAACAATGTCACACCGGAACAATGTTTCATTTGTGATGTAGTTTCTCGTTTTCTTCGCTTGTCTCATTTAAACGGCGCTGTCTCATACGAGCACCGCGTTTAGTAGATCTTCCCATATTCGCTTTTGATAAAATAGATCGAAAAAAAAACAAATCACTAAAAAGCGAGAAATAAACAAAAATTTTAACAAAAAATAAAACCGACTCCAAAAAATAAAAAATTGCACTAAAAAGTAAAAAATAATTGCGTGTTTAGTATGTTCAATTTACTTGCAATTAACCTATATCATACTCAATCTTATATTCTTTCTTAGGAAAATATATAGGTACAATTATTGTTATTTTTGGAGTCGGTGCCAGGCAAGGTAACTTTAACATTAACATTTAACGACATACTATTATAAAACATAATAGTACATTCAATCTTATGCATGAAATTTTGACTACAAACGCAGACTGGCACCGACTCCAAAAATTTCGTTGGCTGGCACCGGCTCCAAAAATAACAATAATTGTACCTATATATTTTCCTAAGAAAGAATATAAGAATGAGTATGATAAAGGTTAATTGCAAGTTAATTGAACATACTAAACACGCAATTATTTTTTACTTTTTAGTGCAATTTTTTATTTTTTGGAGTCGCTTTTATTTTTTTTCTTGAGAGAGATTCGCATCATAACAGCTAACAATCGTGTATTTCTTTCAAAAAACAAGATACCACTCGTATCTACACTAGATACTTGCAAAAGAAATGTCAATAATTTGATTACAAACATTCTTCATCGAATTTGGCCATAGTATTGGTTAGACCTGCCTGTCGAAATTCTTCAACGCTTTTGATTTCTGTTCTTATAGCAACAATGTCTCTAAGCCCTTTTAAATTTACATCCTAAGAGATCTAAATGAAATAATTAATATCGTTAATCGTAATAATTCATATCGAAAAAGCTCCGCTCATAGTAAGCCGCAGCCCTAAAGCGGCTAAAGCGATTAGTTTGTCGCACACACGTCGCACACGTCTTTGCCACGTCTTGTCTTTGTCACGGCTCAAAAGAGCGGTAGGTAGCACATGAGTAAACCCGTCTTGTGGTAGGTAGTTAGTCTAGTCTCACCTCGCAGCGGTGCGGGTTGTTTGCGTGGGGTGAATTTTCGTATGCGCGATTGAACTAATAATAACTAGTACGTATTATTTAATTAATGGACACTGACCAGATTAGTGTTCTAACCTGAGTAAAGGTATAATCAGTGCAGTGACAAATAGTGATTTGATTAACAAGCATTGGGTGTAACGTCTTTTATGATTTGTAGGTAAAATAGGTGATGAACTTGTAAACAAGCAAAATTAGTGTAGGTAATGATAAAAACGATGCGTCGATAATAAGTTATTCTAGCTCCTGTAATTAATTTTATTTAGTTAAGCCTGTTAAGTGTGACTTGTCGACTGTTGACTTGTGTAAGGTTTGACTTTTATTTTGTTATTATTACATTAATTTGACAGGCCAAAGCCTGTTGTTAAGTGTGATGGAAAGCTTATCAGTGACCTTTACTGTACGCGGATGACATAAACTGGAATGCTCTTTAACACCTGTTGACTTGTGTAAGGTTTGACTTTTATTTTGTTATTATTACATTAATTTGACAGGCCAAAGCCTGTTGTTAAGTGTGATGGAAAGCTTATCAGTGACTGAACAGGCTTAGGGATGCTTTCCTCAGTCCTTAACCTTTCCTTCCTATTTTAAACTTGCCGCCACGCGTACTTATCCAACGATGTGTGCGGGCAAAAAACAACGCATCGCTCCCGCCATCTGGCGGCATCACAAGGCGAAAGCAGTTCGAACTCAAATTTAATACCGGCCGGTATCGAAACCGCGCGTGCGCTGAAAAGACACTGATATATCGTGAAGAACCACTGCTAGTGATACAGTGTGGTGATCTCTTGGCTCCCAGTATCCCGTGAGTACCTGACCTTTTTCAATTTTGTATCCTTTAGCCTGTTTCTGAGTAGGAAACTTCAAAAGCGTACTTGGCGATACGTGATACTCAATCATACTTGTGGTCCATTTCGAGCGCGAATACCTGTAGATTACAGTTTTTTCAGGCATTCTCAGGTTCAATTTCAATAGAAAACTCTGAGATTTGCTAGATTTTCGCATTTTTAAAGTATTATCCTACAAATTTGTGTTGGTCATATTCGCGGTGTAACCTATGCGGATTCAGAGGTCATCTTAATTTAGTCGGGTTATAGTACAATAAGTCCCGTAATTTACGGAAATTATTGTTTGTAATCTTATTATCTTATCTTTTCTTATCTTATCTTTATCTATTCACGTTATTTATACACTAACAAACGTTATTAAATAACTATTTCACCTAAGGGTATTGATTTACACCTAATAAATCTCAACTTAAGCACAGATTAGGTAATAGTTACTTCGTATTAAGTTCGTATTTTTATACCTGCATTACTTTTTATAAAAAACAGAATGGAAGAGGGTAAACTTAGACTTCTTCAATCTCAACGCGAATATGTTTATCATGATATTCAAATCCTTTACGACTTATCCAAATCTATGATTCAAGATCGTTCAAAGGTATCGTCGTTCAAGGCGAGATATACTCGAATACATTCAATTCGCGAAGAATTTATTGAGTTATGTAGTAAAATTCAAACTTTGGAGTTAGCCATGAATCCTGATGCACTAGTGTGTCAAAAGTCTTTGCGTTTGTTAGAATTTTTTACTGGTCATTTTGGTTTTTTTATCAAAAACTAGAGGAAAATAGTAGTCAGGAAGCAAAATAAAGCTAGCTATTAGGAGTGAGATTAAGAAAACGCATTTGTTTGTCATTTAAATTTATATTATCAATAAAGCAAGATATAAGCAAAGCAAGCTATAATAAGCCCTTAAAATGTACTACGTATTTATATACAAGTAAGAACTAAGTATATAATTAATTTAACCATCAACTCATTGTTTTAGCTTGATTTCTATAAATAATAACCATTATATACTTAGTCTTCTGATATTACATAAAATGTATAACTTTAATTTAATTTTTAATTTTAATTAGTATAATTCTTATAACAAAGAAATCTGATAATATACATAAAGTATATAAGAATTAATACAGCATATATAATGATTTCATAAATAATACCCCTTATATACTTTACCCTTATGTACTTTACCCTTATGTACTATGCCCCTATATATTTTACCCTTATTTACTTTACTCTTATGTACTTTACCCTTTATATACTTTACCCCCATATACTTTACCCTTATGTATGTCAACCCTATATACTTTACCCCTTTATATACTATACCCCTATATACTTTACCCTTATATACTTTAGCCTTATGTATTTACTCAGCTTTTTGGTGTTACATTATATACATTATTTTAATTTAAACAAAGTAATAAAGACAATACTTAACTTTATACAATCGCCAATCTTTTGTATATAATAGACTTTATGATGCTAAGGCAGAGGTCTGTCTCAATCGGCGTCCGGATCCACAATGACCGTGCGACCGATCGTCCCGCTTTTATAAGGCATCCCCGCCACTTAGTTCGTCCCGACAAACAACACCTGCTGTTTATCGACCGTGAAAACAGGTGGCATGACAAACAATGTGGCGTGGTAAACACGTGGTGTTTACGCTAAGTAAAAGATTTGTTTTTGATTCTTTCAGTTCATTGTAATAACAATTCTTACATAAATAATTATTATTCTCTTTATTTTGAATCTAACACGGCCATTCTGATAAGTACTTCGTTCCCCGAAGTACCTCTTTTACATACTATGAAATATTTAGTTCAGCTTATTATTACACATATTCTTGGCATCACAGTCTCACTTCTAACATTAAGTAGACCTTGTGAGCCACAACAGTTCAATATTCTACTTTTCACATTAAGTAGAACTTTAGTTACAGTTTCATCATCTCTACATAGGCTTAATCACTTATAAATAATATTGTATAACTTCTCACATTAAGTATACAACACTTATTGATAGGCAAAGTTTTTATTAAAACAGGAAATACATATACATTTCATATTTACCATGAATTTGTTTAACATAATAAGTTCATGCATTGATTATGTACATTAATTAGATTATTTTTTATTAAATAACAAAAATTCTACGTTTATACAATTTTTCCATTATTTTTTTTTTAACTGAATGTCTCAGTAATTGAATCTGCATCTATCCATTCACCTGGCCATAGCCTTAATTTGTCTTTAGATACTGTCACATTTCTAAGATTGCCTACTCCTCTTAGAGAAAACCTATCGTATGGCAGTATCTCGGTTATCTCGTATGGACCTTTAAATCGAGGACTCAGTTTATTATGGCGCCTGTGATCCTGGTTTACATATACGATATTGCCTACCTCAAAATACTTACTGTCCCGTCTTACATTGTCAAACCTATTTTTAAATATGTCTGACTCACGATTTAAACGTTGAAACGCTAATTCTCGATCGGCTCTTAGATCAATATTTGGTTCTACGACCTGTATCTCATTCAAACGAGCTTGAATACTTGGTATATTACTATTGCAGCCTATGAGCAAATGGATAGGACTGAAACCTGTAGATTTTTGGACAGTTGTATTAATTGTTTGTTGTACCTTCCACAACCCGCTTGGCCAATCTGACGACCCGTTACAACTGGTGTTTAACATATCGGTCACTGTACCTACATATCGTTCTACCTGGCCGTTCCCTTTTGGTGTACCTGTGGCTATCATGTGGTGATGTATATGTAAATCTCTGAATAAGGATGTTATTTGGCTGGAACTGAAATTAGTACCTCTATCGGTGATCACTCTTGTTGGAGTACCAAATAAAGTAATAGTGTCTCGGATTAGTGGGACTAATTCCTGACTTGTTAGAGTTTTAAGCGGTTTCAATAAGGCATATTTAGTAAAACCATCTACTAAAAGTAATATATATTTATATCCTTCAGATGTCTGAGAGAACGGACCGGTGCAATCTAAATGGACAGTATGGAACGGCACTGGAGTTTTTTTTATAGGATGTAAAAAGCCCTGTTTTGGCCCAGAATGACTTTTTCTTTCAATACATATTAAACAGTGTTTTAAGTACTTACGGACGTAAGCAACCATATGAGGGAACCAAAAGTGTTCTTGAAGTTTAGACAATGTTTTATAAAATCCTGTATGACAGTTTTCGTCATGAAACATTTGCATTAAACCAAATCTACATCCCTTTGGAACGTAAAGTTTAGGTTTATCAGGTTGAATTTTATAAAATAACAAATTGTTACGCAAAAAGTATCTATTCGGGTCTAGGTTTCCAGCCACTATTTGACTCATCAAATGTTGAGTTTCGGGGTCATTTTGTTGAGCTGCTTCTAACCAAGATTGAGGTTCATCAATAAGGTTGACTATTTTAATAGAACTATCTAATGTTTCGACGTCGTTTGATTTAGCAAATAGTACCGGAGAATTTGATTTATTTATAAGTTTCCTTGAAGGAATAGTTCCAACAGGATTACGGCTAAGAAAGTCTACATGCCCAAGATATTTGCCTTTCTTATATACAATTTCAAAGTCAAAATCCTGCATAAACGTCCACCAACGAGCGACACGTGGGGACAAATCCTTTTTGGTCATAGTTGATTTGATAGAGTTACAATCCGTAAAAATATTAAATTTTATTCCTAAAAGGTAAACTCTGAAATGTTTTAGAGCATTATAGATTGCCAACGTCTCCAAATCTGAGGTATAAGTATGTCATCAATGTACACCAACACAAATTTTAAATGTTGCACTGCTTTTGCAATTGCCCTTTGAAAAACTGCTGGTCCATTGCAAATACCAAACGGCATTTTAAGAAATTCATAATGCCCATTTGGCGTCACAAAGGCAGTGTATTTTATAGACTCTGTCGATACAGGAATCTGGTAAAATGCATTTTTCATGTCTAAGGAAATGAAGAAGTTAGCGTTACCGAGTCTATCAATCTGGTCCTCTATGAGAGGAAGTGGACATCTGTCCTTTTCTAGAATTTTATTCAATGCTCTAAAATCTACGCACATCCTGTCAGTGCCATCCTTTTTTTTTACCAATATTACAGGACTTGCAAAAGAAGAGTCACTTTCACGAATTATCTCTTTGATTAAAAGTTCCTGAACTATTTTATCCACTTTATCTTTCTCAACAGGAGCCAGACGATAGGGCCGATAATTAATAATCTCATTTTTATTTAAACGTAAATTTAGTTCGCCAGTTTTTACGGTGCCTACTTCATTAAGAACCAACTGATACTTATTGAAAATAGTTTTTATTTTATCTTGTAATTCAAGGGGCAAATGCTCTATTGTTGAAGTTAATTCACACGCTTCCGATATTGAGTTTACCAAATTGACCTCTGTTGTCACTTCATCTGGCTTTCTAACTAATCGACAACCTGATGAATCCGTGACGATTTCTATGTCAGGGTAACTTACAGCATTTCTTCCTATAAAAAGGTCGTAACGGAAAACGTCATCCCTAACCACGTTTATGTCAAGCTCTAAACTTAAACCTTGAAATTGAACTATGACAACAATTAAAGCGAATACGTGTATTTGATTTTGTCCTATGCCATTTACATATGTAGACACCGGTATAAAATGACACCCTAATTTTTTTGCAATAGATTCTTTAATTAAACTACAGTTTGCTCCGGTGTCAATTAAAGAATCGATCGTAACTCCATTGATTTGAACTGGAGTGAGGTTCAATACGGTTTTCCTAAAAAATTAACCTCTTTAGTAGGAGCTGTAACTAAGGAGGAGGATTCAACACGTTGCTTGTGATAGTACACTGACTCAGTATGACCAATTTTTGTACAGTAGGTACAGATTTTTACTTGGATATCTTTTTGCTTAGAAGCCAGTGGGGCGTAATTCAATGATCGTGATTGCTGGGACTGAGATGGGTTAGCTTTAAAGCATTGCCATTGTAAGTGTCCAATTTGATTACAAAGATAACACTTTTTTTCAGTGCTAACTCTAGAGTCTAGTGGGGCTAAACGGTCTAGAGTCTAGACCGTTTAGCCCCACTAGGTCCTAAATTATTACTCCCATTCTTATCACTATTATATAAAGGTCGCTTTGCAGACTTAGCATAAGTTGACAGCAAGGTAATTAAAGCAGAAGTCGTATTAACGCCGCTATTCAAAGACGCCATTCTTACACCAACATCGTTAATACCTCCGCATATTAATTCTAAAACTTGTGATTCGGTAAAAAAAATTTTAGTGTTACGTAATAGTTTTAGTTTCTCTCTAACGTATTCACTGTATGATTCCGATGAATCTGATGTATACAGTACAGCCTTGGTGAGATTTTCGGTTAAGTTTTTCTTTTCAGGGTAAGCGTCGAGGATATCCGTACGAAAATTTTCCCAGGACCTACCTTCTGACGGCTCCCAGGATTCAAACCAGGTTACAGCAGAGCCCTTAAGGGCTCGACCTGCTTTTGCTGCAGTTCTTATGCTGCTCCACTTGAGGTCCTTGGCGAGAGCTTCGATGCTATCACACCAGCTTGCAGCTCCACAATCATTCTTATCAGGATCAAATATTGGCAGTGCAATGTCATCATCGTTGGTATGTGGTTTTACGGCATCTCGAATCGCAGCCAGGAGACTTGTAATAGTTTTGGCATTCATTCTGAAAGTATAGACAACATACATGAGTAATTGTGAACCCAAGGGATCCCACTTCTGATGTTAGAATTATTTACTGGTCATTTTGGTTTCTTTAACAAAAACTAGAGGAAAATAGTAGTCAGGAAGCAAAATAAAGCTAGCTATTAGGAGTGAGATTAAGAAAACGCATTTGTTTGTCATTTAAAATTATATTATCAATAAAGCAAGATATAAGCAAAGCAAGCTATAATAAGCCCTTAAAATGTACTACGTATTTATATACAAGTAAGAACTAAGTATATAATTAATTTAACCATCAACTCATTGTTTTAGCTTGATTTCTATAAATAATAACCATTATATACTTAGTCTTCTGATATTACATAAAATGTATAACTTTAATTTAATTTTTAATTTTAATTAGTATAATTCTTATAACAAAGAAATCTGATAATATACATAAAGTAAATAAGAATTAATACAGCATATATAATGATTTCATAAATAATACCCCTTATATACTTTACCCTTATGTACTTTACCCTTATGTACTATGCCCCTATATATTTTACCCTTATTTACTTTACTCTTATGTACTTTACCCTTTATATACTTTACCCCCATATAAGTAGGGTATTATTGGGCATTCTACTTCACTTTTTCTTAATCGTTCGCTCACTTCGTTCGCTCTCTCGAAAAAGTGAATTAGAACGCCCAATAATCGATATGGATTATTAGCTTTTCCGTTATTTAAGCGTAGCAACCATTTTATGTAGTCATTTCTGAAAAATCCTTTTAACACTGCAGTCAAATTTAATTTTTAATCATAAAATATAATGAAATTCTTAAAACAAAAAGAATCGTTAAAATTGGAATGTATTTGTCCAACTTCATTGACAGGGGCAAGTCGACATGGAAAGTTATTGCCAAATACAATTCGTTGTATTGTTTGCGGTCCATCTAATTGCGGGAAAACCAACATAGTAATAAGTTTATTATTACATAAAGATGGTCCACGATTTCGAAACCTGTACGTGTATTCAAAATCTTTGTATCAACCTAAATACATTTATCTCGAAAAAGTTTTAGAATTGGTTCCAGGTACGTCATTTCACAAATATAATCATAATAGCGAAATATTGAACCCTCACGAAGCGTCACCGGATTCCATTATTATTTTCGATGATGTTGCTTGTGAAAATCAAAACAACATCCGTAACTATTTTGCTATGGGGCGTCATAGGAATATTGATTGTTTTTATATCAATCAAACTTACACCAAAATACCTAAACAACTCGTAAGAGACAATTCTAACATGATTATATTGTTTAAACAAGACGACGTAAATTTAAAACATGTTTATGATGAGCATGTAGGGTCTGATATGTCATGGCTTCAATTCCGTGA
Organism: Eudonia mercurella; assembly: GCA_963082485.1. Taxonomy (NCBI): domain Eukaryota; kingdom Metazoa; phylum Arthropoda; class Insecta; order Lepidoptera; family Crambidae; genus Eudonia; species Eudonia mercurella. The sequence goes on along the minus strand of CAUJAO010000005.1, from coordinate 90,605 downwards.
AATGTGTTCAACTGTTTGGAAAACACCATACAATTATATTGTCATAAATAAGGATTGTGAGCGAAATAAAGGATGCTATAGAATGACGTTTGATACATTTATAGTCGTAGATTAATAATTACATATACGGATGTTATAATATTTATAAATCATTTCCACATGAGATTTGGAGGTGAAAGGAAACCCAATAAAATGGAAAGAGATCTAAAGAGACAAATCATTAAATCAGCATCAGCTGTTAAAAGAAAGTTTGACATGATAAAGGATGCAAAAAATACAAGAAATAATACGTTAGAAACAATATTTAAACCCATAGTTGACCCTCTTAATATGATAGCAAATAAAAATGATGAAAAGCACCATGACAAAGAAACTGTTTATAACCCCATATTAAAAAAAATAAAGAATAATGAAAGCGAAGCGTCGTATTCGTCTATTGAAGAATTTAACGAACTAAGTAGCGAAGATGAGGAAGAAAATCATGAACAATTCCGAACAACCGACAAAACCCTTACTGTATCACCTACTCAAGACCATGATGTGAGTGAAGGTTCGTTCAAATCGCTACAATCATCGCCAAACGTTAAAAGTCAATCTTTATCATGGTCTACATCATCTGAAGTATTTAGTGCTATACCTTTTGGAATAAGAAATGAACAAGGAAAACTTATGCTTGGAAAAAGTCGCGTTTATGATGACGGCACCACTCTAATAATTGGAAATCATAATTTGAGAAAAACTCTCGGTTTAAAAGAACTATTGTATAAAAAGAAACCAAATCTAGATGATATCACAGATAACGACCTTGAAAACTATAAACTACTACTTATCGATACTAATGCACACAGACGTAATTATGATCCATCTAAACCAATAAATAGCAACAAGGGATTTAAATACATGAATATTATAAAGCCATTATTCGAAATCTCTAGAAAACCAACCACTAGTACAGTGAGTATTCCTCGAGGAAAAGGTATTGAACTTGTAAAAAAAGTATTTATTTTTATTTTTATTTTATTTTATTTTATTTTAATCGGTACATAAACAGCCAAGGCCAATATAAATGTACACAACTAGCTTAGTATGATAACAAAAAAAAAAAACATTTATAAAAGTAATGATGCTTAAACACTACAACTTACAATAATCACATTATTCATAAAACGAGAGGACTAACATGAAATCTGTAATCTGTGAACCACAACAGTCGATAAAAATACTGCCATATATAAAAAATATAAAAAATATAAAAAATAGTTACTATATAAGTAGATAATATTAACAAATAATTGTATAAATAATAATGTTTTATTTCTGTTTTTACTTATATGATACTTAAATAAATAACTAAAATTATGCAAACAAATACAGAGAGTGTGTAAATAGTTTAAGGGGAGATAAAGCTTAATTTTATCTTATCTTTAAAATGTTTTTTTGTCTCGAGAAAAATATCGAAGTTAAAGAATTTCTTATTGTAAAGGCGTGGAAGACGCGTGAGAGTAGAATTAATACCGTAATTGGTCTGGTGTGATGGTGTGTGAAAAAGTGGGGTATGTCGTGTACGAAAAGAGGGCACACAGAGGGAGAGGTCCGCCAGCAGCTCAGGGCAGTCCAAACGGCCACGCACCAAGTCCCAAAGCAATCCCATGTCCAACACTTGGCGCCGCTCCTCAAGGCTAAGTAGTAAATACTCGCGACAGCTATCCAGATAAGAGTCGGATTTATTAAATTTATAGTTTAGGTGACGTATAAACTTTTTTTGGATGCGCTCTATTCTTGTTATGTAGACGTCGTATCGTGGACACCAGATAGGACTGGCGTATTCAAGTATACTTCGTACGTAAGCATAATATACTACCTTAAGGGTAGTTAATGACTTAAACGGACGACATGTGCGGATGACAAAGCCCAGATTGCGAAACGCTTTATTGACTATCACATCAATATGCCGGGACATTATCAATTTGTCATCCAGGAGGACACCAAGGTCCCGCACCACATCAACCCTCTCAATCACAGCGCTGTTCAATTTATACTGGAATAAAATAGGTTTCCTCTTTCTTGTGAAAGTGATGCTGTTACATTTATTTAAACTTAAATTAATATTATTGTTTTTATAATAATCGAAAAGGTTATTTAGATCGTTTTGTAAGAGGAGACAATCTTCAAGTGTATTGATCCGCATGAAAACTTTTTTGTCATCTGCGTAAAGAAGATGTTTGGCGTTAAAAAAGCAACTGGATATGTCAAAAATATAGGCGCTGTAAAAAAGAGGGCCAAGGTGCGAGCCCTGTGGAACGCCGGATGGGATATCAATAAATTGAGAGCAAAAACCCCCCAATACAACCATCTGTGATCTATTAGACAGATAAGATACCACCCATCTTAACAAATCGCCGTGAATACCAAGCTGCTCCAGCTTACAAATAAGAATGGCGTGATCCACTCGATCAAATGCTTTCTCAAAGTCCGTATATATGGCGTCCACCTGTCCCCCACCCTCCATGTTTTTAAAGACATAATCAGTGAAATAAGTCAAATTTGAAGTGGTGGAGCGACCTTTGAGAAAGCCATGCTGTTCCCCAGGTATTCCGGAAGCAATAACCGGATATATCTGCTGGTAAACCACTTTTTCAAGTAGCTTACCTAGTGTGTTTAAGATTGAGATAGGGCGATAATTCTTTATATCACTCTTAGATCCTTTTTTATGTACAGGAATAATCTGAGCCTTTTTCCAGATCGAGGGAAAATTACATTCACTAATTGAGCGTTGAAAGAGTAAAGTGATTGGCTTGGCAAGACTCTTGGCACAAGTGGATAAAAAGTAGGGAGGAACTCCGTCACAACCAGGCCCTTTAGATCCGTCAAGTGCCCTAAGTAACTTTAGGACTATATCCTCAGTGACCTCGATGCTAGATATGGATCTGCTAGGTATCGGATTCTGTGCTATGTTAGGTTTCTCATAAGTGGAAGGGGTTTTTAGGAAAACACTTTCGAAATATTTGTTAAAAGCATCACATATATCTAAGCCCGTACCGAAGGTTTCGCCGTTAAAGTTAAAATGATTAGGGTACGATGAGGAACCTTTCTTAGCCTTTACATATTTCCATAAGTACCGTGGATTGTTTTTAATATTATATTCTGCATTGTCTTTAAATTTTTTGAAACAACTATCCTGTACGCGCTTTTGCCTGATCCGTAGAATAGAAAATACATCATAGTCACGTTCATTACCATATTTTTTCCATCTTTTGTGTACCTTTATTTTTTCACGTATAATTTTGATTAAAGCAGGGCTGTACCATACTGGATATCTAGCTTTATTAATCTTACTCTTAATACGAGGCATATACATTGTGAAACATTCATTAAGTTTAGTATAAAAAACGCCCAAAGCACTATCCACTGTAACCTCTGTGCTAAATAACTGAGCCCAGTCGACTTTGAGTAAGAAATTATTTACTTTTTCGTAATCACATTTAGAAAAGTTAAAATGACTTGGGCGCGCTTCATGGAAAGGCTTTAGAAACAAATCCAGCACCTCAAATGCAATAGCGGGATGATGCCGGTCCTCCTTAATCAATGGGAGCGTGTTACTGATTGCTAATGGAAGGTCACAAAAACACAGATCCAAAATTTTATTGTTAAAATTATGTATGTGATTATACTGTTTAAGCCCCGACAAAGCAAGATCGTTTATGAAATCTGTAGCGGAGTTCTGTATCGCAGTAGAACTAAGGTGCGATATGTAAAAGCCCGACGTAGTCCACTCAATGCAACTTAGATTGAAGTCACCGACTAATAGGTAGTGATCGTCGGGGTGTTGTTCGATTAGGTAGGCTAGTTTGTCTTTAATGGTTGCAATTCTATCCGGTAAATCAGCTGGGTCAGGAGGCACGTACGCAACTACAACATGTAGTGAGGAGCGAGCGGCCAGTGCCCTCGCAGGTATGCTTACACACAGCACCTCGGCCGGCGACTGAAGCCACTCGTTTCGTGCGCTGGCGCAGAGCTCCCGTCGAGCGCAAATCATGACCCCACCACCCGTCTTTTTATTAGTTTGACGTAAATCCCGGTCGCGTCGAAATACCTCATATCTATCGTCACATAATTCGGAATCCAGTATATCATCCTGCAGCCAGGTTTCGGTAAAAATTAAAATGTCATATTCAAAACTCAGCAAACTATTATGCAAATCCAAGCACTTAGTACGAAGACCACGAGTGTTTTGATAATAAATAAATATTTTTTGTTGATTAGCCATTGCGAATATGAAGGTGACCAAACATCATAATAACGTACGATACAGACGCAAATAACAAAGAGCTCGGGTCAAATAAATGTGACTTTGTAGAAAGTGTAACTAATGCATTTTGCAGTATGTTAAAACGAACCAGACTCACGGAAAGAAGGATCTCTAAATAGGTAAGTCCGAATGTAACAAAATGCCTCCGCAATTTGTATTGGATAACTTCAACTTTGTTTAATATGATAAAATTACGTATTAATAATTTTAATTGGATTATAAAATATTGTAAGCTTATGTAAAGATATTGTAAATGTATTTCATATTTAGTGTATAAATCTTTAATATATTTTGTTAGTACAACATGTATAAATAACAGAGTATTGTATAAGTAAATATGATTTGGTAAAAAAATATATAAAATAATATTCAGATAAATTATTGACTGCGTAGTTAAAAGCTTTCCATTAAAGTATAATTTATTAACGTTATCTTTAAATAACTTTGTATACAATAAGTGAATGCAAACATAAAAATATTTTTTTATGATCTTTTTAAGAAAGAGCATTTTAAAAAACCTTAAAAGTATAATTAAAGTTTGGACATGACAGTGTAGCTGATGCAATAATATTATTGTTTTGTTTAATAACATGGTTACAAGTAAGCAAGTGTAATTATAATATAAGAAAAATTTAATATAAATATAAGATTTGACAACCTTTTTGAAAACAAATGCTTCATAAGAATAGGTTACCGTTACATGCAAAAACAGATCAATAACAATATTTAAGAAAAAATTAAAATTAAAATTAAAATTAAAACACAGACTGCTTATTATTCGTGAGTTTAGCAGTGAGATTGCTGCCTGCTTATAAATGTAGTATCTACTGTTATGGCAAAAAAATAACATAAATAAGTTAGCGCTAATTAAACCTTCAGTTTGTTTAAAAAATCTGCATTCTTCACCAAAATAGCTTCAGAAGTGTCGTTTTTTCGTATGTACACTTGACCATAGGCGACCCAGCGATACTCATAACCATTGTTAAAAGAAATACAGATTTAGTTTACTGGGATGATCCTAACGAGTTAGTAAAACGACTGCAATTACTGTTCGCATCACGAGATGCTGGTAACACTGGGTTAGATAATGAAATTATTGCAATCATCGAGGAACTTCACGAAGCCGGTATCATAAACAAAGAATAAAAACAAATAGCATCGGGAAATTTGTGCAGTATACTTACAGTAAACAAAGCATCGGGACCGCAATGAATATAGATAAATTCGGTCATCACGTTCATAAACGTTTACGATTATCTGAACATATTGATATCTATAACGATACGTTACAGAAGTCTGAAACGGGAGAATACGATTTAAAATCATCCAAACTAAAAGGCTTGTCGTCTCCAGACAAGGACGATGAAGCTGTAAATAAAGCATATTTGGATAAAACAGTTCAAGAGCTGAGAAACGAAATAAGCCAAGTAAATAGTCGTGTATTAATTTATTTAAAGAACTTGGAATCAGCGAGAACAGACCGTTTATCTTCTATGTTTTACTCAAAAATAGAAATAGACCGTATGATTCAAGCCAAACAAAAATGAGTAATAAAGAAATTGTAGACGAACTTCACAGAGCGGCGAGAAGAAATTTTCCACGTCGAAGTACAATTATAAAAAGAATAGATGATTTATGGCAAGCAGACCTTATGGATTTTCAAAAGTACTCACAGTTTAATAAAGGATATAAATATGTTTTAGTCGTAATTGATACTTTATCAAAATATGTGTGGGTTAATCCTTTGAAGTCAAAGAATAAAAGTTGCGTTACAAATGCAATGCAAAATATATTAACCACTTCATCTCGAAAGCCCAAAAATTTACAAACAGATTTAGGCAAAGAATTTTACAATGAAAATTTTAAACAATTGACGATAAAATATAACATAAATCATTACTCCACTTACTCTGTAAAAAAAGCTGCAATTGTTGAAAGAGTAATAAGAACTCTAAAAAGTCATCTTTACAAATTATTTAGCATCTGCGGTAAATATCAATGGAAACAAAAAAATTTGGAAGACGTTGTACTATGCTACAATAATACTATTCACCGTGTAACAAAACTTAGGCCTATTGATGTTAGCAAAGAAAACCAGTTGATTGTTAGGTCTAACATTATTAAATCACAAATTACCAGAAAACATCAAAAATTTAAGTTCCATCTTGGGGATCAAGTCCGGATAAGTAAATACAAAGGGGATTTCTACAAAGGTTATACTCCAAACTGGTCAACAGAAATATTTTATGTTATTAAAGTCAATCATACAAACCCAGTTACTTATCACTTGGAAGACAAACATAAACAGAGAATTTTAGGATCTTTTTACGAGCATGAATTACAGAGAACCAAATTTCCAGATATTTATCTTATCGAAAAGGTTTTAAAAAGAAAAGGAAACAAACTCTTTGTCAAATGGTTAGGTCTCAGTGATGGTGAAAACAGTTGGGTTGATAAAAATTCATTGGTGTTTTAATATAAACTAAGCATTATTATTTATACGCTCACTTTATAATCATCGATGACGGAAGGAAGTGGTATTATTAACAACTTAATAAATAACATTCCGTTTGAGTTACATTTACCTGGATATCAATTTTGTGGTCCAGGCACAAAACTTAAGAGAAGATTACTCAGGGGCGAACGAGGTATAAATAAATTGGATGAAGCTTGCATGTACCACGATATCGCTTACAATAATAAAGATTGGAACGTTAGACATAACGCCGATTTAGAACTTTTAAATATGGCAAAGAAAAGATTGAAATCGAAAGATGCTGGGAAAGGAGAAAAGATTGCATCATGGATAGTAAAAAATGCAATGAAAACAAAGCTTAAAGCCGGAGCAGGAGTACGGTCATTCATGAAATGTGTTAAAAAAATTCAAAAGCAAATGAAAAAATTAAAATGTAATGACAACCGCACGACTATAAAATATGCGCATGCAGCTGCAAAAAAAGTGTTTTCTAATATAAAAGGAATACGCTTCCCACGCTGCATTCCTGTTCCGAAAACTGGTGGGTTGTTACCCCTCATACCAATCTTTGCTGGTTTATCAGCTCTTGGTTCACTCGCTGGAGGTGCTGCAGGTATAACAAAGGCTGTTAACGATTACAAGGTTGCTCAAAAAAATCTTCAAGAATCTGAACGTCATAACAAGATGATGGAAGCCGTTGCACTTGGGAAAGGATTGTATTTGAAGTCTCACAAAAAAGGAGCGGGCTTGTACTTACAACCTCCAAAAAACTAATTAAACGGTTACCCAAACGAGCACTTACTAATCTAGATATATTAAAGCACTCAGTTCATATTCCATATTTTCGTGGCGTTTTTATGCGAGATACGTTACCATCAAAACCAAAAAAAATTGAATGTGCTATTCTAAATTTAGATAGTTCCAGAAATCCGGGAACTCACTGGGTAGCCTATGTCAAGCAAAATGAATACTGTGAATATTTTAACAGTTTTGGTAACTTAAAACCTCCGTTAGAATTAATAAAGTATTTGAAAGATATACACATAAATTATAATTACAAACAGTATCAAACTTTTGGCACTACGAACTGCGGTCATCTTTGTTTATTATTTTTAATTAAGTATTGGAAAAATCATTTATATAAAGGTTAAAATTAAAATAACTTGACAGTATAATTATGTCTTTCACTGTATCCATAACTGGGCAGGGAGCCTCCCTCGTAACAAACTACTCACCTACTTTAGAATTACGTGGAGAATATGAGTGTGGACTTCTGTACTTTTCTACATTTAATTCTATTCCTAATATAGACGAAAGAAATAATAAGTTTTACTATGGTAATAATGAGGTCATTGAAATTCCAGAAGGATCATATGAACTTCAAGACGATTGTGATTTTTTAAAAGGCAATGTCAAGAATACTGCATTAAAATTGAGTTGTAATAATAATACACTCAAAACCAAAATATTCTGTTCAGAAGATGTTCACTTTGAGAAAAGTAATTCCATCGGTAAAATTTTAGGTTTTGCTAGGGAAACAATAAAGGCTAATATAAGTTGCGAATCTCAGTATCCAGTCAGCATTTTATCTACAACCATCGTTCGCATCGAATGTGACGTAGTTGGAGGATCATTCGTGAATGGAAAAGCAAGCCATATAATTTACGAATTTGTACCTAACGTGCCACCAGGCTATCGAGTTATTGAGATACCCAAAAACTTAATATATTTTCCAGTCAACCAAAATTCAATCAGTGCGATTAATATTAGATTACTAGACGGTCATAATAAGCAAATCAATTTACGAGGTGAAGAAGTACAACTATACTTGCACTTTAGAAAAAATGATAAATTTCAATAAAAACCCTACCCCATCAGGTGTTCAAGTCAGTTCCAAAGGTGCATTTAATAAAAGAACACCGCTTTTATTAAAAAAGAAACTTACTAAAAATAATAAAGATTTCCTAAAGCTAGTAGGCTTGTTAAAATGAATATATTAAATATATCTCAGCCGACATCATACGACAACAGTATCGAGAGTTTTGAATATCATTCGTATAAGCCTTATGTAACAAGTTTCAACAATAATGATGAAATAAGAATACCAATCAATCAGCAAGATTTGTATGTGTTGCCGTCACGCAGCACTTTGTATATTGAAGGTAAAGCTGATGTATATAACAGAACCACTAAAGAAAAGGTAACAAGTATGCATTTTGTAAACAATCCAATGTTATTTCTATTTCAAGATATTCGATATGAGTTAAATGGAATAGAAATAGATAAAATAAAAAATGCAGGTATCACGACGACAATGAAGTCTTATTTGTCGTTGAATGAAAATGAATCCAAAAGTGCAAAAGTATGGGGTTGGTCTCCTGCAGGAATAACCAATGTTACAAGCGGAGTTTTTTCTGTCTCAATACCATTAAATAAAATATTGGGATTTGCAGAAGATTATGAAAAAGTTTTAATAAACTGTAAACATGAGTTAGTACTGTTGAGAAGCAACACAAATGTCAATGCATTAAAATTGAGCAAAGAACAAATTGTGGAAAATATAGCTATAGATAAAATCGTTTGGCGTGTTCCGCATATTAAAGTGTCAGATCGAGAGAGAATTAATTTATTAAAACATTTAGAAAAAGATCGGGCCATCACACTGACCTTTCGTAATTGGGACTTGTATGAATATCCGTTACTACCCAAAACACGTAAGCATACTTGGTCTATTAAAACTTCATCGCAAACAGAGAAACCTCGATTTGTTATTATTGCCTTACAAACAAACCGAAAACATAATGCTGAAATGTCAATGGCGGAGTTCGACCATTGCAATGTTCGTGACGTAAGAGTGTTTTTAAATTCATCATATTACCCCTACGAAGGACTTAACATCAATTTCTCTGACAACAAGTTTCTATTAATATACGAACAGTACGCAAGGTTTCAACAGTATTATCACGGACGTCGATCAGAACCGTTGTTGAGTTTAAAAGATTTTAAAGATATTGCTCCTTTATTTGTTATTGACTGTTCTCGCCAACAAGAAATGTTAAAGGGATCAATCGATGTAAGAGTAGAAATCGAAACAGATCAAGAGATACCTGATCAGACCGCCGCATATTGTCTTATACTGAACGATTGCATATTTGAATACAAACCGCTGAGTAGCATTGTGAAAAAGCTATCATGAATAACGAAACTATTATAGTGGATATGCAAGGATTTAAGGATTTGAAAAATAATTTTATTGTAAAAGAGTTATCAATAGCAACTAAAAACCATACGCAGACGTTCTTAATTAAGCCACCATATGCTTTTAAAAATCTAACAGATGAAGAAAAGAAGCAAGTCCGTTGGTTAGAAAGGAATCGCGGGCTCAAATGGAGCGAAGGATTCATTGATTACCGCGAATTTAGACGAATAATAGTTCCTTATTTAAGCAGTAAGAAGGTATTAGTAAAGGGATTGGAAAAAGGAATGTGGGTTCGCGAGCTATGTCAAGATTGCGAAATAATGGAGTTAGAAGAAAAAGGTTGTCCTAACTTTTTAAAATTATATAGTGATTACCATGTAGATGTAAATAAATTTAATTGTGAATATCATAAAAAAATGTGTGCTTTAAAAAATGTTCTGTGTCTAAAAAAGTGGTACACTTTAAATGTTACTTGATTTATTAATGTAATACAGTATTTTCCTCAATAAAATGTGTCTAAGTATTTTTTTGTTTTATTTACTAAAGGAAAAAGGGTTGAATGAAACGATCTTAGTATTCAATTCAATTATATTTATTTGAAAATTTCTTAAAAACTATAACTATATCCACAAACTTTTTTTGATATATTGCTAATGATAGCCTCTGTTTGATCCATTATGGGGTCAATATGCTCCGTTACCACATACTGCGCACATAATAATGGATCAGTATGATTTTTTTCCAAGTCTAACACTTCAATCTTTATTAAACGACGACCTTGAATCAGCGTACTTTTCATCACGTAAGAATGATGTTGCTTCAGATAACTTCTTTTTTGAGGTCTCTTCTTTGTGATATTTCTCATCACCTTGTTATACAGCGGGGAATCGCATCGCAATTCATCTGCTCTCCAATTCGGATACTCCTCTGTAAATCCCTCGAGCATATCTTGAGCGTTCTGTTCAAAAGTCGGAGATGTCGATTGCACGACCTCCTTGTTGATGCTGAACGACAACGAGTTCTCTTGAGTATTCTAAAAAATTAAATAAAATAAAATAATTTATATAAAGTGATATCGTTTGTACAATATGTCATTATGTCACTAAAGTATGTTTCTAAAAATTTAAATAATTCTTTTAATTCCTTATTCGCTCCGACAAAGGTAGTAGCATTATCACTTACCAACGTTTGTGGTTTACCTCTTCCAGCGATAAATCTACGTAACGTTGATATAAAAGCCTGTGAATCTAAACTGGAAACCAGCTCAAGATGGATGGCCTTGGTACTGAAACACATAAATAAACATATGTAACATTTATAACATTTGTAGCCCCGACCCCTACGATCTCTTACTGTGAAGGGGCCTGCGTAATCGATTCCCGTTGTCCAGAATGGAGGTGAGGGTGTCACCCGGGCCTGTGGTAAGTCTCCCATAATAGGTACCGTTGGTCTTGGCTTGACCTTGAAACACTTTACACACTTGTGTACGACTTTATTCACTAAACCTTTCCCTTGTATAGGCCAAAATCTTTCTCGTAATGATGATAATAATAATTGAGGGCCGGCATGAAATAAGCGCTCGTGTTCGCCTGCTACAATCAGCTGTGTAAGCGTATGTTTATTATGTAAAATGATTGGATGTTTTTTGTCATGTGCATAACTAGAATTGCATAATCGACCTCCCACTCGTATTAACCCATTTTGAATAAAGGGTTTCAAATGCAATAATTTTGATTTCATAGGAATTTGGTTACCTTTTATTAATAAATTATATTCATTCGGGAATGATTCTTTTTGCGAAAGTTGAACTATTTTATGTAAAGCATTATCCGTCTCGGTTGTTGTCAATGGACCACTATAATTATGAGTTTGTTTCGCGTTATGGATAAATCTTAACATGTATGCAACCACTCGGGTCAGCTTAGTGTCACTAGAATATTTGTCAAACAATGTTTTTGTAAACTCATTTGTTTGCATAAGCTCGTTAGTTGTATAACTTAAGACAATACTATCGGTTTCGTGTTCCGATGTCATAGGCACCGGTGCCTTCGATAATGGCCACTCGCACCTCGGGCTTTGTAGCCACGTCGGACCCTGCCACCACAGGTTGCAGTCAGCTAAGGCCGACGCGGTTAGCCCGCGCGTGATTAAGTCCGCCGGGTTATCCCGAGAGCTCACCCAGTGCCACGCACTTAAGTCAGTTAATTGTTGAATTTCTTTAACACGATTGCCCATAAAGCAATGTAAATTTTTTGGATCGCTTTTTATCCACGCTAAGACTATTGTTGAATCAGACCATAAATATGTCTTGTTAACTTTAATTTTACTCGCATCATACACTTTTTTATAAAGTGTGGCGAGTAGTACCGCTGCTCGTAGTTCGAGTCGCGGTATTGTTTCCTTTCGTGCTATTCTCGATTTCGAGCATGGCAATCGTACCTGTATCTTTCCGGCGTTATCTATGGACCGTATATATATAGCTGCCCCGTAGGCAGTGAGCGAGCTATCGGCAAACCCGTGAATTGCGATTTCAATGGCGTTATTGTTTATTATTACATTACGCGGTACTAGTAATGAGTTTAAAGTAAAAAAATCTTTATAAATTGAATTCCACTCCTCGCATAATGACGTAGGCAATAAATCATCCCACCCGGTTTTATCTGTAAACAAACGTTGAATAAAAAGTTTACCTACAATTAAGACCGGAGTAAGTAATCCTAATGGGTCAAAAATTGATGAATATATTGACAACGCCTTTCGTTTGGTTAATTTACTATCTAGTTGTTTATCTTGAAGCGTATAAGAAAGATTGTCGGTTACCTAGCACCAGGCTAGTCCTAGCACTTTGCTGGATTTGTCCCCAAGAGATATAGGAGATTGGGTACCTGGTACTGATTTATCGTTCGTACTCACTGCATTTAACACCGTTTGAGAGTTCGATCTCCACTTTCTGAGTTTGAAGTTGGCACTTAGTAAAATTTTATTAATCTGAGTAACAATCCGCGCTAACTTTGTCTCATCATTATCACCGAAAGTTAAATCGTCCATATAAAATCCCGATGTTATCGCGACGGCTGCGTCGGGACACTGACCTTCGCATTCTCGCGCTAGCTGAGATAAACAACGCGTTGCGAGGTACGGTGCACTCTTCAAACCAAAACTCAATGTCGTGAGTGCGTAGGTATCTATAGCTTGTTGTAGATGTTCTCTCCACAATATACATTGTGAATTTCTTTGCTCGGGATCAATGTAAATCATGCGGTAACATTTTTCAATGTCCGCGCAAACAACAAATTTATAGGTTCGGAATCGCATTAAAATATTAAATAGTTCGTCTTGATTTATATTACCTTTAAATTGGATATCGTTTAGTGATAAGCCGGAATCGGTTCGACAGGATGCGTCATATACTACTCTCAATGGAGTGGTTTTGTTTTGGTTATTAACGACGGCATGGTGGGGTAAATAATTACATTGGCCTATAGGGTGGCCTTGAAGTTTAATCATGTGGCCTGCCATTTCAAACTCACGCATAAACTGTATATATCGCTCTTTAAATGTATGGTTACGTGAAAACTTTACCTCTAATCCCTTTAATCTTTTGTAAGCGATGTGTCGTGACTTTCCTAAGGAAGAAGGTTCTACCTTTAATGGAATAGACACTATGAAGTTACCATCAGCTGTTCGTGAGTGGGTTGTAAAAATTTTCTCACACTTGGTGTTTTCATCATTTGGTAAACTCGCACATTCGCTTCGTCTTTCTTGCCACATGCAATTTGGACCTTCTGCACTATTATTTATAGTAAAGTTACATTTTATTGACTTCGTAGGTTGACTCTGCGGTACAGAGCCTGACACTATCCAGCCAAACCTAGTCTTTTGTAATATCGGTAGGTTTGCCCCTAACCGATGCTGCCCAATACATAAAATATTATAAAATTGTTCAGCGCCTAATATCATATCAATCTCGTTTGCCATATAAAATTGTTCGTCGGCTAATTGATAATGATTTGGTATTTGTAAATTTTGTATGTTACATATTTGCGGAATTCTACATAATTTCGGTACAATAAAACATAATAAATCGGTTGAGTAGGAATTGTCCTTGGATAAAATTGTTAGGTTACAAAAATAATTAATTTCGGTTAAATTATCGTTAAAGCCTCGGACCTCCATCTTTATAGGATATTTTGGTAAATTAAGTTTGTCATACGCTCGTTGCGTTAAAAAATTCGATTGTGATCCCGAATCTAGCAATATTCTAAATGTATATAATTGGTTATCATTTCCTCGTATGTTAACCAAAGCGGTTGATAAAATTACAGACTTATTATGAATAACTTGTTCACTACTCGTTCGTGTGAGGGTCGTATTCACTAATTGGTTTGTTCTAAGGTTCGGGTTCGGTTGTGGTTCTAATGAACTGCTAGAATTCGGTATATTGCTAGAATTATATAAAGTTTGTGTCGGTATGCCCCTCGATGGCGGTAATCGCTCGTCGTGTGGCGTTATTTCCCTACCTACATGTCGTGTACGCGTGGGGTCGTGCAACAATGTGTGATGCTTACCTCCACAGTTGCGGCATTTACTCGCTCGGCAATTTTGTATCATATGATTCGCACCAAAGCAATTAAGACATAGCCTTTATTTTTTAATTACACGTATGCGCGCTTCCAAACTTAGAGCTATAAACTTTGGACACTGGTTTATAAAATGAGATTCTGAACAATGGGGGCATCGAAACGCAGGCTTACCTTTCGTCATCGGTTGAGTCGTGGCAACAAATATTTTTCTACCCGCGCTTGTTTTTGCCTCGGTGGATAAATGATTTGTGTTGGAATTCAAGGTCTCCAATAGGTCAGCACGCGTCCTCAGGAAGACCTTGAAGCTATGCAACGTAGGCAGCTCCTTAGCGCTCATTTTTTCTTCCCATTTTCGCTGTAATGAGATTTCTAGTTTAGATGACAAGAAAAATATAACAAGTAGGTCCCAGTTTTCTATATCAACGTTTAACGCTTTAATCGTGCGTAAATGTTTTGAAATATTATCTACTAAGCTCCTTAAGGACTCAGGTGAGGCCGCTACTATCTCGGGATTGAATAATGCCTTCAAGTGATTATTGATGATGATTCGGGGATTGTTATATCGTTCACATAACAATTTCCACGCAAGATCATAACTATCTTCTCCATACTCTAAAGACATAATGACTTCAAGGGCGCCCCCTTTAAGGCTAGCCCTTAAATATTTATATTTTTGTATAGATTTTAAACTGCTTTGGTTTATGATTGCATCGAAGGTGTCACGGAATTCTATCCACTGCTTTATTGCTCCATCGAAGTTAGGTAAAGATATTTCTGGATATTTAATACACTCACTGTTACGGTCTGCCTTACTTTCTTGCTGCCGAGGTGAGGGTGGCTCAGATGGCTTGGCTTGGGTGATGTATGAGGTGGCGGTTGATAATACCACGTAGTAATCACTCTCGAAGCCTTCCCTCTCCCCCAACTGATGTCTCCATCGAAGTTAGGTAAAGATATTTCTGGATATTTAATACACTCACTGTTACGGTCTGCCTTACTTTCTTGCTGCCGAGGTGAGGGTGGCTCAGATGGCTTGGCTTGGGTGATGTATGAGGTGGCGGTTGATAATGCCACGTAGTAATCACTCTCGAAGCCTTCCCTCTCCCCCAACTGAATCTCGTAATCATCGCAAATAACCTCTATTTTATCCTGTATTTTCTCAAATTCATCATAAATTAATTTTAACTTATCGGTTCTCAATTCTAATTCTATGAGTCTATCGGTTGAAATTTGACCTGGGCTAAAATGCTGAATATATTTTTTGTATAATGTTAGTTTACCATTGATTACTCCCCGCCTTCTATTTAATATTTTTAATTTCTGTGTCTCAAACCCCTTTCTAGACTGTTCAGATTGCTCATCTTCGGATGACATTTTACAATTAATAGGTAGGTAGGTATAAAGATTTTATACGAAATAAATGAAGTGACGAGGAAAGATAGGAAAGGAATTTGCCAACTCACGTGCTCGGTAGGTACCTTCCCACTTCCAATCAACTTCAATCGGTTAAATCTGGCTTCGCTCGTTTCAATCTTGCTTAATATTTGATTTGCTTTCATCTGCTGCCGTCCTTGGTTGGTATATTTCTTGATTCCTTTTACCACGCCTCGTGGCGCGCGCCTTGTGGTTGGGGGTCGGTGTGCAGGATCGCCGCGTGGTTCCCGGTTCGCTGCGTTTTCCTTCTCGTCTCCTGAAAACGCGCAGCGAAACGTCTCGCCGATCTCGCAGCCTGCTTGCCGTGCCCTATCCACTACTCCAAAGGATTTTCGTGTACTTTTTAAACTAGGGGTCACCAGATGTAAAATGGAGGGTGCCCAAATAAAAGCGAGGTAGCAATTTTAGATGTTTATATGTCGGAAGCCAGTGAGAAGTGTGCTCTCTTCATACAATGTTTTGGTATTTATGCTAATTCACATAGACTATATTACTATATTAAGACGTCAGCGCCATCTGTGATTTCGTAAACAAGCCATCTAGGTTGATGTTATTACAACCGTCCAGATGGCGCTGGGTGTAACACTGTCAAACAGTACCGATAACCAGCAGATGGAGGTAAGGGGCCGATGAGGTCTATATGAACATATTTGAAGCGCTCCTTTGGTAAATCTAGTGTACCTAAAGGTGAGGATACGAGTCGATTTACTTTGGCGCGCTGACAAGCCAAACATGCTTTAGACCAATCGCGATAGTCTCTTATCATCAAGGGCCAAACGTATCGTTGAGCGACCAGTTTAGAGCTAGTGTTAGCACCGGGGTGACTAAAACAATGCAAATTGTCAAAACTTGTTTGCGAAACTGTTTAGTTACATAAGGCCTGGGAGTTGCAGTACTAACATTGCAATATAAAAGTGTAGGACTGTCAGGTATATGCACTTTCTCCAAACGAAGAGAAGTTTCGCCTTGTAGGATGTCTTGTAACTCCGGGTCTGAGGTTTGGGATTTAGCTAGGGCTTCTAAGTCGACTGGGATCTGCAGTTCATCGACACGGGAAAGTGTGTCGGCGACGACATTGTCTTTCCCGGCTATGTGTTTTATGTCGGTCGTGAACTGAGATATAAAGTCTAAGTGCCGATACTGACGTGGGGAACAGTTACTTTTCCGTTGATGAAATGCGTAACACAACGGTTTGTGGTCAGTAAATATGGTAAAGTGTTTGGCCTCTAACATGAATCGGAAGTACTTAATACTTTCGTATATAGCAAGGAGCTCGCGATCATAAGGAGAGTACTTCTGCTGTGATGGGCTCAACTTGCGAGAGAAAAATGCTAAAGGTTGCCAATAACCATCTTTATGTTGTTGCAAGACCGCGCCAATGGCAAGATCTGAAGCGTCGGTAGTTAAGGCTAATGTAGCTTGAGGATCGGGGTGTGCTAACAAAGCTGCATCACAAAGACTTTTCTTGCATTCCTCAAAAGGGTTTAGTGAATTTCCGCTTATTTCTACAGGCTGTGAACCTTTGACGGAACCAGTCAACAAATCGTTTAATGAAGCTTAAACTTGGGCGGCGTTAGGCAAAAATCGCCGGTAAAAGTTGATCATGCCCAAGAATCTACGAAGCTGTTTGACTGTTTTTGGCACTGGAAAATCTTGTATGGCTCGAACTTTGCTTTCCAACGGCTTAGCACCAGAATGAGAAATGGTATAGCCGAGAAAAGAAACCTCAGGCTGACCAAACACGCACTTGGCGGTGTTGATGAGTACGCCATATTTCTTAATTCTGGTAAATAGCTGACGCAAATGATCCTCGTGGTCTGCCTCTGAGCTGGAGAAGATCAGGTAGTCATCGAGATACGGGTAACAGAAATCGAGGCTACGAGTCATTTTGTCAGCAAATCGCTGAAAAGTTTGACCAGCGTTCCTTAAACTGAAAGTCATAAACGGAAATTCATACAATCCGAAGGGAGTTGTTATAGCGGTCTTTGGAATATCTTCTTTTGTAACTGATATTTGATTATATGCCTTAATAAGGTCCACCGTGGAGAAGATGTTACAGCCAGATAAGCTTTGGGCGAAATCGTGGATGTGCCGTATAGGGTATTTGTCGGGGATGGTTCTGGAGTTGAGTAATCTATAATCGCCGTATGGACACCAACTGTTATCTTTTTTAAGTGCAAGATGGAGAGGCGACGCCCATGGACTGTCAGATGGACGTGCGGTACCGTTAGCTAACATAGCTTCGAATTCTAACTTAGCTATTTTAAGTTTATCCGGGGCTAACCTGCGAGGGGGACATGAAACTGGGGGACTGGTGTAGTGCGAATGTAGTGTTTGGTGTTGTGAGTTACGTGACGTGGTGTGCCCGCTAGTCGAGTGATTTCGGGAAACTCACCGAGAATACTGTGATACTTGCCGACGCCAGTCAAGACCTTTACACTTGAAATAAGGCTGTCTGAAAAGGAAATTGAAGCTACAGTGGACACATTGGTTTTTTTGTCAATCAAGCGTTGGTTTCTAATATCAACCACTAAATCAAAAAATGACAAAAAATCTACGCCTATAATAGCCTTGGTAACGTCGGCTATAATAAATTGCCATACAAAGTCACGACGAAGTCCAAGGTTTAGATTTAATTGCACAGTACCGTAAGTGTCTATAGTGGAACCATTGGCAGCACACAACTGGTAATTTGTCTTCGCACGACGCGCACGAAACGTAGATGTTGGGATGACACAAAGATCGCTCCCTGTGTCCACGAGAAACTGGAACTTTGACCTACGGTCGGTCACGAACAGGCGACCAGTTTTATTCGGGCAATCGTCAGCCGCCATTATCGACCGCCCTTGGTGTTTTCCGCCTTAAAATCGCAGGGGCTGATGCATTTGTTGGCCTTACTCCCGAATTTGGCGTGATACCAACAAAGAGGGTGTTTTCTGTAGTGGGAATCAGGTCTGCGTGAAGATGATGATGATCGGCCTCGATTACGGTTACTGGATCGGTTTCGGGATCTGGATCGGTCCGCTGTGAGAGCTTGTACCTGGCGGGTAAGCTCAGCGATCTGTCGGGTCATATCTTCCATGGTACAAACGGATGGTCTCGAAGCAGAAGTTGACGCTACTATTGGAGCTGGAGGAGCTATATTCTGGATCCTATCCACAAGATCAGCCAAGGTCTCAATTGAAGATGAGGTCTGGGAAGCTATAATCTGCTGTATGTTGTGTGGCAGACGGCTGGACCAGATCGTTTTCACGAAGTCCTCAGGAACACCGGGGCCTGCCAAGTTTTGCAGGTGACGGAGGAACTGAGACGGCTTTCGATCACCAAGTTCCTCATGCATAAGGAGTTGTTTCACCTTCTTCTCCTTAGAAGCAGAGAGTCTCTTTATGAGCTCGTTTTTGAGCTTTTGATACTTGTTTGTGTCTGGAGGTGAGACAATTATATCTTCTACTTCGGTTGCATACTGGTTGTCAAGTTGGGAAATGACGTAGTAAAATTTGGTCGTGTCCGCTGTGATGTTCGATATCGCAAATTGACCTTCCAATTGTGCGAACCATATAGCAGGTTTGTCAGGCCAAACAGGTGCAACTCTAACTCCGACTCGATAAATGTCGGATGACGGAGCAATGGAGACGCGCACTTGGGAACCACTGTCTTGGCGTACGTGACTCGCGGAGCTTTCGCGTACCCACCAATTAATTGAAAGGTTAGGCATAAAACCAAAATGTCAAAATTCCAATATTATAAGCATTGGTAATAAAAACAATAAAATAAATAAATATGTAAACATCACAGTGCATTCCCCCTCTAACAAAGTGCAATTAAATGTTAAATGTAATGTTATTCATTCCATTACATCCCGCCTGCCGCAGAATAAGATTGATGTATCAAATTTTAATATTCCTCTTCACGTAAAACTTGCTGATGGTGACTTCAATATTCCGTCTGAAATATCACTCCTGTTCGGTGCAGACTTCTATTTTAACATTTTAATTGATGGACATTTGCAACTTCAAAATGGTTTAGTACTACAAAACACTATGTTTGGGTATATTATAGGTGGTAATGTTAATACAAATGTAGTATCCCAATACATAATCTTGCATGCTAATATAACCAATGTATTAACAATACGAGACAGAATAAATGAGTACGTCAAACGAGACGCTTGTCTTTATTCCCGACGAACCCACATCTCTACATGGCGACCCTGCCACCGGAGACTGGGCTGCGCGATTCCGTATAAGGTGCAGTTAGTGTAAACTATCGCGGACTTGTGGCGAAACAATCATGACTTTGTTACGAGATTTGTTCGTGCTAACACCTGTGAACTGTAAAAAGTTAAATTTCCAAGATGGGCAAACAACAATCTAAAGGAAATCAAGAGGTGATCATCGCCCAAAACGCGGGTGCAAATGAAGTTTCATTAGAACAGTTATATAGTCACGCACATACAACGTCGCATACTCTTCAGATCATTTGTGTTATCCTGTTGATCGGCGGAATATATGCTGTATACCACGTATACAGAAGGTGCCATGGTAAATGGATTAGACGAGAGATTACGGAGCATCAGTTGCAGCGGTCTGCGAGCTGGTTCCGACGCCGCGAGCCACCACGACCTGTAGCGCGCGAGGACGTCGTGTAACGACGACCCCTGACTTATGGAGCTACGCAGGATGTCCCCCTTGCAATAACCGTATCGTATGCGTATTTTTCCCTAATACTCACTGTCTTCGTGTCCGTGTCGAAAATTATGTTTATTCTTATGTCTAATTAAAGTTATTATTTTTCTATTACTATTATGTAATCGCATTTATTGTTAGCATTACGAACTAGCCATTAAGTAATAGGTCTAATGGAATAATTGTTTATTTTAAATATCTATGGCAATTTGATTGCAAAGTTATTTTGATGATTTGGAGAAAATTAGAAAGTATTTAATCAAAATTGGACCTCAAAGGCGCCAAAAATCGTCTATACCTTCTAAGAAATTAAGTGAAGCTAGTAATATAAAAAAAAATTTTCAAAGTGACTTAGATGCAATTAATTTAAATTTAAAGAAGTATAAGCCTGATGAAATAATTTTAATTTCTACTTTGTGTGAGAATATTAAATCTTTATACGAAAATATTAAATGTTTATGTGTAAGTAGGGATTGTCCGGAAGTTTCTTCCGAGTCCGAAAATTATAGTTCCTTAAGCGATAACGAAAGTGAACATTTTGTAAAAATGGAAAAGTTCGATTGTTGGGGCCAGTGCCCTTTTCAAACGGTGGAGAAAAGGGATTCCTGTCCTTTATTAAATAAAAAGTTGAGTGGACTGTAAATTATTTGTGTATTGGTTAAAATCAGGAAATGAAAAATACAAGCTCGCGCCCGACAGTGTTAATGCGTGTGTTGCGTATCCGCGCGCGAAACCCGAAGTCCTGGTTCGGCGGCGATCGCCGTCCGTCGTGCCCCGTCGGTTCGCCGTCGTTCGCCTACGCCGTGTGTGCGCGCCCCTCCTCGGTGGGCACGGAGCCGATCGCTGCGATGCTGTCGCCGGCAGCGGCCTCGTCTTCACCATACACTCCCCGCGTTGAAGTGTTGTCTTCAACAGTTTCCAACGGCAGGGGGCATATGTTGTTGAATGTCCGGCGAATGATCCCCTTCTTGGTTCTAATGTCGGCAACCCTAGCAACGCCATCTTGTCCGGGGAGGGTGCGTACGATGCGGCCAAGTAGCCACATTAATGGTGGCAATGCCTTCTCTCTTATCAGGACCAGGGTTCCTTGCTTCAGTTCCCCCCGTGAGCGCCACCATTTGGTTTTCTGCTGAAGCCACAAGACATATTCATGAGAAAAGCGATACCAGAATTGCTGCTTCAGGAACTCTATGCGCTGGAACCGCTGCAGTGAGGTGACTCTGGTTGTCTTAATCTGTGGATGAGGCACGAAGATTAGAGACCGTCCAATCAGAAGATGCGCAGGAGTTAAAGGATAAAGGTCAGAAGGGTCGTCGGAAAGTGGAGTAAGAGGTCTGGAATTGAGGATTCCTTCTACCTGCACCAACAAAGTAGACATCTCTTCGTAAGTCAGATGAGTCGAATTGAGAACGCGCCTAAGGTGGTGCTTTGTTGATTTTACCGCAGACTCCCACAAGCCGCCGAAGTGTGGAGTGTACGCTGGAATACAAGAAAAGTTTATGCCGTGTTCTGTAATAGTTAAATTTAATTTTTTGATTTCTTGGCGCAGTTCGTTGGATGCACCTACAAAATTTGTGCCGTGGTCTGAAAATATATTGCGGGGTTTGCCTCTACGAGAGATAAAACGGTTTAGGGCAGCTATGAAGCCTTCTTTTGAGAGATCTGAGACAAGCTCCAAATGCACTGCCTTCGTTGCAAGGCACACAAAAACGCAGATGTATGCCTTTATTGTTGTGGAACCCCTTCCCCTACGGTTTGCTATCATCACTGGCCCGGCATAGTCCACCCCTGTTTCTAGGAATGGAAATTCCAGATGCACGCGTTGCTTCGGAAGGTTTCCCATGATTGGCTGTGCGTTTTGACCTCTATGTCGGTTACAAGTGACACAAGCACGCACGATGCGCTTGGACAGGTTGGTGCCACCTACAGGCCAGTAATTGTGTCTAACTAAAGCCAGTAAAAGCTGTGGACCACAATGGAGATGCGTCATGTGAGTAGATTGAACTATAAGTCTGGTGACATGATGATTTCCACAAAGCAAGATGGGATGTTTTACGTTATAATCGTAACTCGAGTTGTTAAGCCTGCCACCAACGCGAATAAGGTTATCTGAATCCAAGAATGGTGATAAATTTAATAATCTGTTTTTGTGTGTCAACTCTTTGTTTGCAGCCAACAATTTGTACTCATCAGGAAAGGATTCCTGTTGAGCTATGCGGCAAATGAATTTTAAGGAGTTTTGAAGTTCTGTAGTTGAAAGACGATCAGATGCATTATGTGGTGATTTATGGCGAAGATTGTTTATGAATCGAAGAATGAATGCGATTATGCGTTGTAGTTTTGTAAGTTTTGAATGATTGTGAATTAGTGTAGAAAATAAATTAGAGTCATTGTTTGAATGAAATGTTTGTATGATTTCAGGTAATTCCTTGCGTGCGTCATTAGGATTTTTAGGCCACTTCGACTGATCTAATTTTAAGTAGGCAGGTCCCGTCCACCAAACTGACGATGCGCCCAATTCATCCGCGCTCACGCCACGAGATACTAAATCCGCGGGATTTTCTTTAGTAGGAACATAGCGCCACCCATGTTCACCAGAATCTTCCTGTATCTCCGAAACGCGATGGCGAACAAAGGACTTTAGTTGCTGCGGCGTTGACGAGAGCCATCCTAAAACTATTGTCGAATCCGTCCAATAGAAAATGTTGGTAGGTTTGAAGGTCACTGATTCTACTACTTTTTTACAAAGCCGTGAACCTAAGAGCGCACCACACAGCTCCAAACGTGGAGTGGTGGTTGGTTTGATTGGGGCGACCTTGCTTTTGGAGACCAACAGACGGACTGTGACTGCATCACCTGCAATGCTACGAATGTAGACACACGCACCATATGCACTCTCTGATGCGTCTGTGAAGGTGTGTATTTCGATCTGAGTCGATGATTCACCAATGACGCGTCTTGGTATGTTTAAACTGTTTAAATGGTGCAGTGTTTCCGCAAAATGCAACCATGCTCTTTCAATATTGTGAGGAACCTCTTCGTCCCAGGAACACTTAAGTTTCCACAAATGCTGCATGAGTATCTTTGCTTCCACAATGCAGGGTGCAACGAGACCCAGAGGATCGAATACTTGAGCAATTGTGGAAAGTATGATGCGCTTATTGACTTTGCATTGAGTGTCAACGCTGATTTGAAAAGTTAACGTATCATTAGTGCAACACCAACTCAATCCTAGTGTTTTGGAAAGTTCGTTTTCACTTAAGTTGACTGAATCCGAGTGAGGTTCCCTGCCACAAACCGCTTGCAAGATGGTTTGGTTGTTGGAATGCCACTTATGCAACTCCATTTTTGCTGACCTCAAGGTATCGGCAATAGAATTACACAATTCGATGGTGTCTTGAATGTTATCCATGCCGGTTAAAAGGTCGTCAACGTAAAAATCACGACAGATGGCGCGCCGGACGTTTTCGTTGCTAGATTCAAGACCCAATTGCTTGAGACATCTTGTGGCAAGATACGGAGCCGATGAAGTTCCATAAGTTAGCGTGTTTAGTGTGTATGTGCTCAAATTTTCAGAGGGATCGAACCTCCATATTATTTGTTGAAGTGAGTGTTGTGATGGATGCACTTCAACTTGCCTATACATCTTTAAAATGTCGGACGAAACAACGTAAGTGTGTTGCCTGAAGCGCAGTAAGATGGAAAGCAGGTCGTCTTGTACAATAGGACCGACCCTTTGGATGTCGTTAAAAGACTTACCTGACGTTGTGACAGCTGAGGCGTCAAAGACAACGCGCAATTTTGTTGTTGTGCTAGCCTCCCTTAAAACACCATGATGTGGAAGGTAGTATGATTGGTTTTGTGTATTATTGTTAAGTTCTGAATTTGTGATGTAAATATTTGTATTATAATTTGTATTTAGATTTTTATCGTTTGTATTAATGCTCATGTGTCCCAAATGAATATATTCCTTAATAAATTCGACGTATTTTTTCTTAAAATTAGGTTCTCTTTCCAGGCGTCGTTCTAAAGATAAAAATCTGCTTTTCGCCGTTTGGAACGAGTTGCCTAATGAATTTGAAGTTTCTTTTAATGGCAAGGTTACGACAAAACGCCCGTCAGACTTTCGTGTGGTCGAATTTATAAAGTTTTGCTCGCATGCACGCTCTTCAAGCGTCAGATCGTGTTTTGGTGATATTGTGTCTAACTCCCAAAAGCGAGAGAGGTCCGATAGTGGTGACGTGTCTTGAAGTAGCATGCACACAGGCTCATCCGATTTAGGTTTGTGTAAAGTGCCTGAAACAAGCCAACCGAGCTTCGTTTCAAACAATGTCGGTTTGTGTTTGCCTAACTGGATACGATTTGTGCCTATTACGTTCCAAAATAATTCCGCGCCTACAAGAATATCAATGGCTGACGGTATGTAGAAAGTGGGATCGGCTAAGCAAATGCCAGTAGGTATTTTTATATTATGAATATCTATGTGTGTGTTTGGTAATGTTGTGATGTTTGGCAAAATGAAACAGTCAATGTCCGTCCTGTAGTTACCTTGATAAGACTCCATTGTAAGAGAGCATCGCTGTGAGCTACGGGACGTCTGATTGTTGATGCCAGTAATATTTGAATGAGTAGAAGATGTATAAAGACCAAGCTTATGACAGAGGTCTTGCGTTATAAAATTAGCGGTGCTTCCATTGTCCAATAAAAGCCTGACCACATGCGAAGTACCATTGCAATCTAGTACCTTAACTAGAGCAGTAGAGAGCAGTATTTGCGGCGCTGCAGTAACGTTCGAGTCCCTAACTGGCAACGCGACATGACCTTGAACAGGTGATTGTTGTGCATGCTCGAAATGCAGCAGAGTATTGTGCCTTAGTTTGCAATACTTACAATGACTAAGTTTGCATCTTGATTCTGAGTGACCTACTCTAAGACAATTCAAACAGACATTAAGTTCCCGGGCTTTATGATTGCGAGCTACGACAGACAATCCTCGAAAAGACTCGCAATTGTACAATTGATGACCTTGATTTTTGCATAGAGGGCAGTGAGAACTATTTGTGTGACCCTTGCTAGTTGAGGCTATAAAACTCCTTTGTCTAGAGATGGATGTGGACGTTTGATCTGTCCTGTTCCTAAGTCCCTGTTTCGATTCCTCAATCGTCTCTAAAAGATCTGCCCTATTTGTCAGAAACTTAACAAAAACATCTAAAGTGGGGGGGTCATCTATTGAATTCCTACGTTCCTCCCACTCTCGACTAGTAACGCTATCAAGCTTTGTGGACATCATATAAATCACCAAAGTGTCCCAGTGGTTAGTTGGTTGGCCAAGGGTGGCAAGTGCTCTTAGATTTTTATTGGTGACGTCCACAATATAACGCAAGGCTTTACTCGACTCCTTCTGTATACTATCTACATTAAAAAGCGCTTGAACGTGGTTATTGACCAGCAAGCGTCGGTTGTCGAACCTCTCACATAACAAATCCCATGCCGCTGAGTAATTAGCGGCCTTAAAGTCCAAGCTTTTAATAACTAAAGCGGCAGAACCTTGAAGCGAAGCGCGCAAATAGTGAAATTTATTGATCGGATCTATGCTGTCATTTGTGTGGATAAGCGAGATGTAAGTGTCTCTAAATTCGAGCCAGTGTTGATAGCAGCCATTGAAATGTGGTAAATCGATTTTCGGAAGTCTTACGAATTGTTGTGCATTGCGTGAGCTTGTCTCAGATGTCGCATGGTCTTGTTGAACCTCAAGAAGCGCGCGAGCCGAAGAAACAAGTGAGAAGTACTGCTTTTCGAACGTGTCCCTGACGTCGAGCTCGGGTTCATCCAACAAACTGTCCATGTCATCCTGTAACGTATCGAAATCATTGTATAAGTTTTCAATCTTTTGAAGGCGTAATTTTAATTCTATTTGAAGCGCTACGTCGCTTAACTGTTCATTATTTTCTTTTAAATTATGTAAATAGTTGTCAAATGATGTAAGTTTTGCTTTATAAATTCCTCGTTTCTTTCTTAAAGTTCTGATTTCCTTTTCTGTATCCTTTTCAATTTCCTTCCCCATTTTGTAATGTATTAATAAAGTAATAAAGGTAAATAATTAATGAAAGTAAAGAAAATTGCTATAATGAACAGTTATATAAAAAGGTTAAGATTAAAGGCAAACAAACACTTAATTGCATATGATAAATAAGAAGCGGCTACACTACTACGCGCATTCTACGTATGACTACTAAAAAGCAAAATTATTCTCATTCATTATCTAAGTACTACGAGTATAATGTTGTACTACGATGTTAAGTTAAAAACTAAATAATTGTAAGCAAATAGCACGATTAAGTTTTATAAAATAGTCTACTATATCTAGTTTACTAAAATTGCTATTGCGTTGATTAAATTAAGCACTAACTGCAAACAAACTATTATGCATCAAAACGAGTTAATCTTGATAAGAAGCTGCTACTAATAAGCATTCGAATAATAACAATACTGTCCTTGATCGTAGCGGGCACAGGTAGTCGCTACGGTCCAAGCGGGGCGACCCGAGAACTCGTAGCTTGTGCGGTTGGATTTACGAAGTACCGACCTTAAATTAAAAAACACAAAAATTAACAAATGAATTGGAAAGGTTTTGTTTTACACGGAATATTGAAGAATGTTTATTTTGATTATGAACGTGATTACTGTTTTGATTTTTGTTGATTAATATTTGTGAATGTGAACAATGACAACTGTTACGGTATTAATATTTGAAAATTAACTTAACTGGTTGACCGCCGCGCCGTCGGACCCAGACACAATAGAAATTCTATTGTTTGTCGGTCAGATGGCGTTTAAGGTGTTAAGATTGTTATTCGTATAACGCAATTTGTGTTTGTATTGTTAAGATTTCCAATATAAATTGATATTTTGTTCATATATGGTGTTTTAATTTTTATGCTTTAATTATGTTTTATGTTTGGAAAAATCACTTTGTAAATAAGATTATTGATTGATTAAGCTATGATTATGACTACTAGGGTGATGCTACAATGTAAAATGAGAGTAGAAAGTGAAAACAAAATGGAATAGGTGGTGAAAGAATAATTGGAACAATCTCACGGTCTTTGTGCACTATCCTCTTGGTTAAATGTCACTTTTCTTGATGAGTGATGTTGATGATTCCGTTATTAGGTATTCCGTTGTTGCTGTCGGATGGTTGCAGCTGTAGTGGTAACGATCACCAATTCTTGACCGACGCCAGGTTTCGTTTCCGTGAGTGTCAGCAAAGGTGGCTTAAATCCGAAGTCCTCTGCTTTGTTCACCCGGATAAAAATGCCTCACAAGCGTAACGAAGTCTTGAAAATGTGGTGATGACCTCCAGTTGACCCTCGATGACTCGTATTTTCAATTCTGACCGTTGTTGACGGCTCGAAGACCATATGTTGGGGCCAGTGCCCTTTTCAAACGGTGGAGAAAAGGGATTCCTGTCCTTTATTAAATAAAAAGTTGAGTGGACTGTAAATTATTTGTGTATTGGTTAAAATCAGGAAATGAAAAATACAAGCTCGCGCCCGACAGTGTTAATGCGTGTGTTGCGTATCCGCGCGCGAAACCCGAAGTCCTGGTTCGGCGGCGATCGCCGTCCGTCGTGCCCCGTCGGTTCGCCGTCGTTCGCCTACGCCGTGTGTGCGCGCCCCTCCTCGGTGGGCACGGAGCCGATCGCTGCGATGCTGTCGCCGGCAGCGGCCTCGTCTTCACCATCGATTTTAAAACGGCTGTGTCATTATTACCTACTATGAATGATAAAGAGGATCTTACAAAACAGCTGATATCTGCAATTGAAATGTATGAATCAATGTTAGAGGAAAGTTCTAAGAAAATTTTAATTTCATTTATACTGAAAACCAGACTGTCGGAAGGTGCAAAATTAAGGCTATCTCAAACTTACGATACCGTAAAAAGTCTTGTTGAGGATATGAAAAAACATTTGCTTGTTAAAAAATCCTTTACAGCTATTCAACAGCAATTGCTTCGCGCTACACAGAACCAGAGATCTATCGAAGTCTTTGGTAAGGAAATTGAAAATTTATTTGTCGAATTGACGATTTCGCAGTCAGATAACGATTCCAATAAATTTGAAATCTTAAAACCCTTAAATGAGAAATTAGCAATAAAAACTTTTTCCAACGGATTGCGAAATGGTCATATTAGTACCATAATAACAGCTAGAGACTATTCCAGCTTGAGAGAGGCCATAAGAGGAGCGAAGGACGAGGAAATGTCGACGACGCCGAACGAAACTGTTATGAGTTTCACAAAAGGTAATAATTGATATTTTTCTAATCAGCAACGAGGTCGAGGATTGAAGAATATTCGATTTCAAGTAGATCGTCGCGGGCAAAGTTCGCCAAATCGCGGATTTAATATCCACACGCGCGGGTCCATGCCAAACTATACGCGCTATAATTCGACTACATCTTATAGAGGCGCGAATAATAGAGGTAGGTTTCAGAATAACCGTACCAACTTTCACCGAAATTATCGCGTTAATTATATGACATCTAATGGGAATTCGACACCCTCTACTAGTACTACCGATCACGATCAAAACGAGCGACAAAATTCCAATACTGAGTCTCAGTTTTTTCGGTCTTTATCATAAATACGAAACTCATAGTAATAACATTTGTCATTATAGAAGTTATAATTCAGTGCAGTTAAATATAGATCATGAGTCATGCAATTGGTTAGTGGACACGGGTGCTTCGCTTAGTGCGATTAGGTATGAGAAATTGATACAGCATAACATTCCATTCCAATTAGGATCGATTAAAATAAACGGAGTGTGTGGAGAGCTTTACTCGGAAGGTTTTGTTTGTTTAACATTAACTTTAAACGGAAAGGAATTTATACACAAGTTTCATGTCTTTAAAGATTTATGTTGCACTAGTGACGGAATTTTAGGCTTAGATTTCTTAAAGAAGTATAATGGAAAGCTAAATTTAGAATTTAATACTTTAACATTACGCAATAGTTGTTCTGAAATAATTTTAAATTTACAACCGGGTAGTGATAGTAATAAGTACATTAGGGTTCCCCCTAGGTGTGAATCTATACATTTTGTGCGTACATGTATGAAAGATGAATGTGTGATTTTTTCGACCGAGTTATGTGAAGGTGTTTTCTTAGCAGGTTCCATCGCGAAACCAACAAATAACTTAATCCCAATACAAATATTAAATACAAGAGATGTGGAAGTATCATTGAGTTTCTTTAGTCAACAAATAGATTCTTTAAATAACTATAAAATCCTTAGCTTTGACAAGCCCTATGTGAATGGCGAAAGAGTGAAAAAATTGTTTTCTGAATTAGACTTGAATGGTTTGCAAGACGACGAACGATCGGAAATAGAGAGTATTTGTGCAAAATTTTCAGACATTTTTCATCTTGACGGAGACAAGTTAACTACCTGTAACATCTATAAACAATATATTCATTTGAAACCTAACGCGATGCCTGTGTATAAAAAGCAATATCGATTACCTAAATCTCAAACTGGCGAAATAAAGAAACAACTTCAAAAAATGTTAGACGATGATATTATTGAAGAAAGTAGAAGCGAGTGGTCAAGTCCTTTATTACTTGTACCCAAAAAAACGGATGGAATAGAAAAAAAATATCGACTTGTCATCGATTATCGGAAATTAAATGAAAATATTTCGGATGACAGATTCCCCTTACCAAATATTGTGGATATTTTAGATTCGCTTTCAGGTGCTATTTACTTCAGCCATCTAGATTTACAAAATTCTTTTTATCAATTTGACCTTGAACCGGAAAGTCGAAAATGTACCGCTTTTACTTTTGACAAGCAATATCAAATGAAAAGAATGCCAATGGGACTAAAGACGAGTCCTAGCGCTTTTTCTAGAGCAATGACAGTGGCCTTATCAGGATTAAATTACGAAAAATGCTTTCTTTATTTAGATGATTTAATAATTTTCGGGCGAAATCTGTTTTTACACAATAAAAACTTAATTGATGTTTTCACAAGATTGAGAAAAGTTAACTTAAAACTTAACCCCAAAAACTGTGACTTCCTTAAAAAAGAAATTTTATATTTAGGCCATGTCGTAAGTGCCGATGGCGTCAAGCCGGACCCCGGAAAAATAAAAGTTTTAGAAAATTATCCAGTACCTAAGAATGCCGATGAGGTTAAAAGATTCGTAGCTTTTTCAAACTATTACCGTCGTTTTATTAAAAATTTTGCCGAAATTACAAAACCATTAAATAACTTAAGTAAGAAAAATACTCCCTTTATCTGGACTGACGAATGTCACAATTCTTTCTTAAAGCTAAAACATTATTTAGTTAAGCCGCCAGTTCTTCAGTTTCCTGATTTCTCGGAAAGTAATGAATTTCATTTATATACAGATGCATCAGGCAACGCAATAGGTTCAGTTTTATGTAATAAAAATGATCTCCCAGTAGCATATGCGAGCCGTACATTAAATAAAGCAGAATTAAATTATCCAACAATCGAAAAAGAAATGCTTGCTGTCGTATGGTCAATAAAATATTTTCGCCCTTATTTGTATGGTCAAAAATTCACAATTTTTACAGACCATAGACCCCTTATTTATTTATTTGGCATGACTAATCCTTCCAGCAGGTTGACAAAATTTAGACTTATTTTAGATGAATATGATTTTAAAATTGAATATATTAAGGGACAAAACAATGTGGTCGCAGATGCTTTGTCGAGGATTATCGTGACGTCAGACGAGTTGAAAAGTATGAGTGAACGTGTGAATGTGATGACTAGAGCGCAAAGAAAAATATTGGATAACGAAAGAACGAAAGTTTTATCGACTGATAACATTCCCACCAATAAGCGGTCTGATCAACCGAAAATTGTGAAAATGTTCTTCAAGCCGGTAAACTCTGTGGAATTAAAATTAATATCAGAAAGTGAGTTGAATAGAATGAGAGAAAACATGGATATGGCAAACTTATTTATCTTTGTACCATCAAAATCGACTTTATATACTTGCCTTCCTTTACGATCATATCAGACGCGAGACGTCTATGTGAGTGAGTTAGAGCAGTTTTGTAAAACAAAAAATATAAAAGAAGTCTTTATAATTAAAAACGAATATAATGAAGATTTTTTAAAATGGTTAACCAGAAAAATAAATAATAACGAAATGTGGTCCGGACCACGCATTTGTTTATTAATGGGAAAACGAAGAATTACTTTAGAAGACGACAAAATTGTCATTTTAAATGATTTCCACCTCCTCCCAACCAGTGGTCACGCCGGAATCAGGCGCATGATAAATAATATTAAGAGATATTATTATTGGCCAGGGATGGAGCGCGATGTTACTCAATTTGTGAATAGATGCAAAAAATGCCAGATGCAAAAGCATTCTGTGCCTACGAAACAGCCAATGGTTATCACTTCGACATCCACTGCTGCTTTCGATAAGATTTTCTTAGATATAGTTGGGCCCTTAGATAAGGATTATTATAATAAGTCATATATTCTTACGATTCAGTGTGAGCTTAGTAAATACGTTGAAGCTTACGCCTTAGAACGTAAAGATTCAATTAGCGTAGCAAAGGCTTTTGTTGAAAATTTTATTTTGCGATACGGAATACCACGCGTAATCGCTAGTGACAAAGGTACCGAATTCATATCCTCAACAATGACCGAAGTGTGTAAATTACTAAATATTAAACAGCTAACAAGTACATCTTATCACCATCAGTCAATAGGTGCACTTGAAAATACACATAAAAATCTAAATTCATATTTACGCATTCAGACAAACAATGAATCAAAAGAATGGAGTACATGGGTCCCATTCTGGTGTTTTGCTTATAATACCACTGTACATAGTTCAACAAAGTTTACTCCTTACGAGCTGGTTTTCGGTAAAACATGTACATTGCCAAATAATTGTATTTCACCTGTAAACAAATTATATAATTGTGAAAATTACCCTTTAGTTTTAAGATATAAATTACAGACTTCTCAGGAAGCTGCTAGAAATAATTTGTTGATGTCTAAAAATAGCCAGAAACAACGTTATGATAACATTGTTAATCCCGTTAGTTATAAGCCAGGTGATCTATTGTTATTGAAAAACAAGACAGGTTCAAAGTTCGCTAATGTGTACAACGGTCCGTATGAAGTAGTGCAAGAACAAACACCCAATGTAATCATACTTAAAGATAATAAATTAAACACTGTTCATAAGAACCGAACGAAGCCTTTTAGATCATAAGTTGCCTACTTTTAAGACATATACTTGGAACTTGTATAATCATAGTAGTACTTAATTTAAAAAAAAAAATGTATTTCTTATTTTTTTTTTCTTATAAAATGGGAGGTGTAGTATCCCAATACATAATCTTGCATGCTAATATAACCAATGTATTAACAATACGAGACAGAATAAATGAGTACGTCAAACGAGACGCTTGTCTTTATTCCCGACGAACCCACATCTCTACACAAATAATATGTCACATCCACATAACTTGGTGACAAACTTTGCAATAAATGACCACAAGAAGTTGAAGGATGTAATGGAACAGTTTTGGCTAGCTGAGGCTACTCCTCAGCCTGTTACTAAAATATCTATAGAACATCAAAAGGTTGAAGAAATTTTTCAAAATACAATGTTACTGAATGAAAATAAATTTCAAATTGATATACCATTAGTTAATGACTTAAATGATTTACAGATTGGGGATTCATTTTCAGTTGCCTTTCAAAGATTTCTTTCTTTAGAGAAGAAATTTAAACAAAATCCTGTGTACCTGGAACAGTATAAAAAGTTTATAGATGAGTACATATCGCTGGGGCATGCCAAGGCTGTGGACATTGGTAAGTACGACATCCAAAATGGACCGGTTTATTTCTTGGCTCATCATGCTGTGTTAAATGATAAAAGCCCTACAACAAAATTCCGTGTAGTCTTTGATGGTGGAATGAAATCGTTGGAAGGAAAGTCATTAAATGACCTTATGTTGAACGGCCCAGTAGTGCAAAGTGAGCTTTTTGATATTCTTATATTGTGGAGAACCTTTATCTATACATTAACATGTGATATTGCTAAGATGTTTCGTTGCATTAACATAAATCCATCACAAACTAGTTTACAAAATATTCTCTGGCGCGATCATCCTAATAAAGGCCTAAGCTGTTTACAATTACAAACAGTCACATATGGCTTAAAAGCTTCCACTTTTTTGGCCACTCGTTGCTTGATAGAGCTAGTAGCTCTTCGCTATAGGGAGCATTATCCACTTGCAGCCAACGCTATGCTTACCAGTACATATATTGATGATATTATTTGTGGGACTGACAAGAAAGAACAATTAGAACAGTTGAAGTTTGAGCTCATCAATTTGCTCCTTAAAGGTGGTTTTTCACTACATAAGTGGGCATCAAACTACATGCCAATTCCTGAGGACTTACCTGATAGTAAAAAATATTTTGAAAACATTGATATGAGTGGGAATAACATAGTAAAAACTTTAGGTTTGCAAAGTGATGTATTAAAGGATCAGCTGATATTTAAGGGTCCAGATACAGTTGTTTATGAAATTAATACTAAACGAAAAATATTAAGCTATACAAGGTGTTGCAAAATTACCCGTTATACGTAAAGGTTGTTAAAGTACATCCTATCAAGAGTCCTCTGTAAATTTCTTAAAACCTTTGCATTAAGATTTAGTTTTCAGTAAAAAGAGTTATTTTAATGATTAATAAAAATATCGACTATGTTAAGGCACATGACTATTTCAGTTTCATGACGTTATGTTACCTACCAGGAGTAACGACTCCTGTCTACTCTGTACCTATACCACAGAGTAGCCTATACCTAATCTTCAGACACTGTATTCTGTGCTCCTAGTACATACACACTGGATATTAATATCCCAGATTTGGTGAACGTTGCATCGTCCGTCCAAATGACCCGGTTCACATAGCTGCGGTCAGCTTCCAGCTGCCGCAGATACCACTCGCAGAAGTTTCTTCGGAGAGCGAAATCACCTGGTGTTAACTCCTGTGTACGCCGGTAGTGGTAAGGGTGTTGACCGTCAGCTCGAAAAATCCGCCAAACTGTGACATGGTTCATGCCAAACCTCGCCGCGGCACGCCTCGTCCTGATGGTTGGTTCGTCTTCGAAGATTTCCAACACCTCTTCTTCTCGCCTTGCATCTAACGTATTCGGACGTCCACTGCCACGTGAACGGATGAAAGGATCCCGTGGAATGCAAACGTGTTGTCATTTCACGAAAACATTGGTAAGATGGTAACCGCCGCTGGTCAGCAAGTGCTCTGCCTTCAATGAAACGTTCATGGTACAAGTCACGAGCGCGAGCTAAGTTTCCATCAGCTCGTCCCACGCACAACATCATCTCGTAGTAATCGGAATTGGAGAACATAGCCATTTTCGCTATTAAAGAAACACACGAAAAACACACATATGGACGACTGAATGAAATAAAAAGAAACTCAAAAATTATGACACCGGCCGGCCTGTCAAAATTCAGGTACTTTAGAAAAAACCATGGTACGCTTTGTTTTACACGGATATTATTTCGTCTGCGATGAGAGTTTTATTCTGAGGTTTTAATGCTAGATGTCAAAATTACGGTATTTTTGCGTATTATAATCTTCTTAGAGCATTAAACCAACAAAATGGTACATGGTACGAAGGCCTGTTGAAAAGTTTCATATGAAATTAAAATCTTACAATTAAATAATAATAACAATAATAAAATTATGTGTTCAATCATCATCAACAAGGTTTTTACGTCTATTACAGACGATTCATGGCGTAGTAGTACATTACATAAAATTACAATTTACTTCATTGACAATCAAATTTTATTAATAACTAATTCACAACATCAGATAGTAATTTTTTATCGGATGTGTATTTATTTATCATTTTTAGTGTAAAACATAAAAAATACACATACACATTGATTTATGCGCGAATACCACTATGCAATTTCCTTCTGCCCGTCGCTCGGCGCGGCGGCCGGGGCGGCTAGGCGACAGCTCTCGAAAGAAGTGTCTATGCTTCTGACTAGTTCTGACCGCCTAGTAGTACGAGGTGGTCAACATTTTGTACGGATTTAATAATCTAATTTGGGTTTTTAATCTTAAAGGACACCAGCCTAATTAATCATAAAAGACTGATTACTATTTTGATATTGTTTAATTTTGATTATTGTTAGTTGTTTGTTTAGTGTAGGTAATCTACTTGTGTAAAAATAAAACATAATGTTTATTTCTGAGTTGGGCTTAAAATAAGTAAAATAGCAAACGAAAGATAAATCGGTGTGGTGTTTTGTATTATTTGTAATATTTTTAACCTGTAGTATTACACGGCTCAGCTTCAGCAGCTTGATCAAATTGATTTGTAAAATGTTCAAAATGATTTTTAAAGCAAATTTTGTTGCGAACAAATTACAAAAACACAAATGTTGAAAAAATTTCCACGAGCAGGATTTGAACCTGCACCCTTCTGACATTCCGGGTCAGGTGCTCTTCCAATTGAGCTATCGTGGTTCTAACCAGCCCGCCGAAATTATTCAACACTTTTTACTTTGTAAGCCAAAGGCGCCCATTCAATGTCAACAACTACCGTCATTAACATCCGATCATAATATTTTTACAAATATTAAAGATCAGTTAAGAAATAAGCAAGCTATTTTATAAAATGTTCAAAATGATTTTTAAAGCAAATTTTGTTGCGAACAAATTACAAAAACACAAATGTTGAAAAAATTTCCACGAGCAGGATTTGAACCTGCACCCTTCTGACATTCCACCATTGGTTAGAACCACGATAGCTCAATTGGAAGAGCACCTGACCCGGAATAATTCTTTAATACATACAAGCTCGTAAATACAACGAGCGCATACAACTCACCTACCTATTTGTTGCATACTCCAGACGATGCTCAATTTTTGTCAGCAAATTATACACAGACGCTTTTGACAAACGGAATCTTATATGGCGAAGTCGTAGACTTCGTTATCTTCAAAGTAAGTACTATGTCCTTTCTTTAAACCATGTAGGGCGAGAGCCAAAATATTCTTTATCGTCATTAGTCAATAAATTGATTCAAACGTAACGACATTTTGTTAGGTTATCTATAAAATTTGTAACAGACAGCTGTTTTTGTGGTCAAACAACAAGGTCCCTGTACTGTTACACGCACAATGCACAAATACCGATAGATGACTAGTCTGAAAAAAATAATAATCTTTAATTTAGAAGCTAATGACTTCAACAGCTGATCAGTAGTGTTGGGGATCTTTTAAAAATCTTAGCGATGTTTTTGCTGAACTTCGATATTGTTTTTTTCGGAAACTACTGTGCCTACAACTTAAAGAACAGCACCCACCACTTCAGTTTTATGTATAGCTACTGACATTTCAGGCTTAACGGTTTTTTTTAAACAAGTTGTATATATAATACGTACCAATGCTCCCAAAATTACAACTCCAAAGATGAAAGGTACCACGATGCCAGCAACAACGCCTGCACGACGACGGCCGCTGTTTAAGATTCTTGTTCCAGCCCTAAGGCTAAGCGTTTCAGGCACGCCTAGAATTAACAAAAACAAATCTTGTCAGCATAACAGCAAGAGTGAATTTTGAACTGCAACACAATTGTTGTAAATTATAAAATCTTATAACGTAGGAAAGTTTTTGAAAAGTAAATGTTGTTATTGGCTCTACTGACTAGTATAATTTACATAATAATAAGTGGAATATAAATCAACAATTGTGTCGCAATGTGACAATACGTTATAAGAATTGTTAACACAATACACATAGTTCACACGGAGCATGTTATAACACCGCCTCGAGACAGTAAAGCGGATAATGGGGAGAAAGTGATTAATATTTTCGGCGGTATTTCCGGACCGTTACGACCTTGAGATCTTCAAGAAACGAGCCTATTCCTTCCTTAAAGGCCGGCAACGCGTCTGTGATTCCTCGGATTTTGCAGGTGACCCGCCTGCTCGTTTG
This sequence comes from Eudonia mercurella, assembly GCA_963082485.1. Taxonomy (NCBI): domain Eukaryota; kingdom Metazoa; phylum Arthropoda; class Insecta; order Lepidoptera; family Crambidae; genus Eudonia; species Eudonia mercurella. Next base: position 52,863 of record CAUJAO010000005.1, on the reverse strand, counting down.
TCTCCTTCTTTTATTAAAAAAATAATAATAATGTCGGGCATGCCACTGTCCGGGTGAGTCTATCAGACATAATATTTCTGGCTGTTCTCGTCTGGCTAACGGCGAGTACTTACACAGGCTTATGCTTGCCAAGTAGCCAGGATTATCTACCAGCAACTTGCTTTGAAATACAAACTTGTGGATTTTGAGGTACCGTACTACAAGTATGTGCGCGACCCAGTTCTTGAAAATGACCACGTCACGTTGTACTGGGATCGATCTATCATCACCGACAGGACTATTGTAGCTAATAAGCCTGACATTGTGGTGATAGATCAATTAGCGCGCCGCACGATGATTGTCGATATCACCATTCCCCATGACGAGAACCTCGTGAAAGCTGAGAAAGAGAAACAAATCAAATATCTCGACTTAGCACACGAGGTTGTCGATATGTGGAGCGTGGATTCGGCTGCTATCGTATCTATTGTTGTTACGGCTAATGGCCTGATGGCTAAGAGCCTCGATCAATATCTAATGAGGCTCTCGTTAGGCGGCTGGATCAAGGGCCTGATTCAGAAGGCAGTTCTCCGCGATACGGCGCTCATTGTGAGGAGGTTCCTGTCCCTGGAGCCATAACCACCGGTAGCTTGGATCCTGGTCCCGATGCCAGCGGACCCCTATTTTTTTTAAATATTTTTCAATGTTTTATTTATTTTGTTTTTAAAAAATATTTAAGTTTGTAAATTTATATATGAGAGAAAATAAATAAAGAGGATAATATGATAACTTTATTTTAATACTATGAGAAAAACTATTTAAAAACCTAAGCTGAGATATATTTTTTAAAGATTTTGTAATCTGTGCAATGATATTTGTTTACAACATAGTATCACTTAGGTAACGTACCACTCGTGGGGAACATTTGGAATCGTCAGAACGTGATGTACTTGCTGTATAAATATTTTCTGATCGATTTTCTAATCCGTGATATTTCCAAAAATATGGCATTCACTCCCGCCACTATTTTTGTATTATATATATAAACTTTGTTATTTAATTTATTAAGTTAGTTCGCAAGTAAGAGTTAAATATATATCTACACTATCACCGCTGATTATTTCCTCCAAAGTTCGCAATATTTGGTGACCCCGCGTTTTTAGTCACGCAACAACATTGCAATATACGTTTATAACTACGCGACGAACAAAGAGGCAAACTTACGCTGCACTACAGCTACCTCAACGGTAAACTTTCGAGCCCGGATAGAGGCCGACACATATGAAAGGTCAAACAGCGACTAATTGACTGTTACGAGGAGTCGCAACAAAGACAATTTCAGAAATAACTCTGAAATGGACCTCGGCAACCAACGGCCATCCCAGTTACTCCGCCAGATGAAGCAAGTCAGCAATGGAAAGATAAACGATGATACTCTACGATTATTTTGGCTACGTCAATAGCCTATTTCTTCACCACAGTTTTGGCCGTCACAGAAAACCTCACCTTGAACAAAATGAGTGAGGTAGCGGACAAAATCTTTGAAAATGCACAGATAAGATCAAGTTCAAGTTCGGCTGAGATAAATTTAGTCACGCATTTGACTGAACAGATTGCAAAAATGCAATTACAAGTAGCGACATTGTGCGGCGAACAACAAAATCATCAACGCAGCAAGTTCCGACGCTCGCACTGCGATAATTTTAGATCAAGGTCACAACATCGTTCATATTCACGGCCAAGAACGAGCGTAAACAATAACGAAATATGTTATTATCATAAGCGCTTTAAGAATAAAGCTTACAAATGCACTCAGCTATGTTCCTGGAAGACTAATAGTACCGCCTAGTCGGAAAAATAAGCCTGGTACAGAAGACGGCGGAACTCTGTGCCATTCATCCTACGAACCACCTTACCGTCAGAGATACAAAAAATGACATAAAGTTTTTGGTCGACACAGGAGCAAATATTTCGGTTAAAAAGAAACTACGCAACGAACGCAACAAATCGAACAAGCAATCATAATTTGTACGCAGCTCATGGCACTTCTATTCACACATACGGCGAGAAAACTATCTCACTCAACATCGGATTACGTCGTTCCTGCCAGTGGACCTTTATTATTGCAGACGTCAATATGTCAATTTTAGGAGCAGACTTTTTGGAACATCATAAGCTTTTAGTCGATATGCACGGTAAAAAATTAATCGATAAATATACAAACTTTTCTACTTCTGCCACTTTCGTCCAGGCAATGGAGTAAGACAGCGTAAGGATTATTAGCTGTCGTTTTCCGGACAACATCAGGCGTATATTAGAGAAATATGAGGAAGTCACACTTCCTACATCTTTTAAAAAAGAGCTGAAACACAACGTCAAGCATCACATTTTAACGGAGGGACTTCCCGTTTATGCTCGCGCCAGACCACTTCCACCTGACAAGTATAAGATTGCCAAGAAAGAGTTCCAAGCCATGATGGATATGAAAATATGTAGACCGTCAGACAGTCTTTGGGCCAGTCCTTTGCACATGGTGAAGAAAAAGAATGGCGAATGGCGGCCGTGCGGTGATTACCGCATGCTCAATAAAGTCACAGTCCCGGATCGGTACCCACTTCCAAGATTACTGGATTTCACTTACATAGCAGAGGGGAACCGCATATTCAGCAAAATTGATATTAAAAAGGCTTTCCACGCAATTCCCGTGGCCGAAATTAGGAAAACAGCGATAATTAGGCCTTTTGGACTTTTCGAGTTGCCCAGAATGCCTTTCGGACTGAGAAATGCCGGTGAAACGTTCCAGAGATTCATAAATCCAATATTTAGGGACTTACATTTCACTTTTGCTTTCTGTGATGACGTACTAATTTGCTCTCCAGATCAGGTTACACATGAGAAACACTTGGACATCGTATTTTCCCGACTCCAAGAAAATGGTATAATAGTCAACCTAGAGAAATGTTCGTTTGCAAAGGAAGAGTTAGATTTTTTGGGATACCCGTCACAAGGGTAGGCATACGCACTACGAAAGAAAAAACTCAGGCAATAGCGGATTTCCCAAAACCTAAGACCATCAAAGAACTACGTAGGTTTTTGGGCATGGTAAATTTTTATCGAGGAAGCTTACGACTAGCCGCTCATCTACAGGGGCCGCTAAACAATTATCTAAAACAAACAATGAATATATATTAGTGGACGAAAGAAGCAGAATCAGCATTTCAGAGTTGTAAAGAAAACATTCAAAATGCTGCTTCTTTAACCCATCCTTCTCCAACTGCCAAGCTCGCCCTGTTATCCGATGCAAGTTTAAAATGCATAGGCGCTGTTTTAAACCTTTTTTTTTTGTTTTATTTATTTTGTTTTTAAAATAATTTGAAATTGTAAATTTATATATGAGAGATAATATTGGAATTGTGATTCTTAATTGCAGCTAGTTGCTGTTTTATTGTGGCAATAAAGTGCCTGAGATTTTCAGCAGTAGATCTAGATAAAGGTTTTAAGTCCAATAAATTACCTATATGCACACAATTCTATTTTTATTATCATATCTATTTTTTAAAATAAACAAAGCTTCATTATAACTGTCAGCACATAATGGCAAATTTTTTATTAGGTCTAAAGGCTCACCACGCAGAAATGATCTTAAATAGTAAAATTTTTGAACCAAATCTAACGTTCTGTCTTTGTGAATCATTGATTCAAATAAATTAATAAAAGGAGGATAATCGGTAAACTTACCATCAAAATTTTGTATGGAAATAGCTGGTAATTTCAAAGGACTATTGGTTCTATTTATGCTTGCGACAGGCTGGCTTACAGAAGTTGTACGAGTAGGAGTTTTCTCCTTAATTGCCTCATCTATAGCCGTGAGCATAGCGAAAAATTGAGTTTCCACTACTTCCACATCCTCAGCATCATTGGAGTTTAAAGCCAAAATTTCTTGGCAAATACTTTCATATTGATTAAACACTTTCACGAGGTGTTCGTGTTTGGCCATGCATGTAGCATAAGTATGTATCGGTAACTCTGTAATAGCATTTATCATGCGCGTAAAAATGCCCTTTAGGTAGCCACGCGTTGCCACTTTTTTGCAGAGTTCAGCTTCGCTAACATCGCCGGTCTTAGGGTTAGTCATCGTTTACGTTTAACACTTTTAGTCTCTATTAGTAATTATTAGCGCTTTAAAACAAATTTAAAACTACGATAGCAAATTTACTTAAAAATTGATTTGAGACATTGTTAATTGTACTTTGGAATCTGTTCCAAATCAATCTGTTTACAATCATTTAAATTGATCTCTAAGACAATAGAGGAAAACTCTTGCGACTTAAATATTAAGACAAATGAAAAGTCCACCTATATAAACATTATTCATTAAAACATTCATGGCTTTTCTGGAAAAGAAATAGAATTAGAATTATATATAAATGAAAAAAATGTAAATGTCTTATGCTTAACCGAGCACTGGTTAAAAGAATGCGAACTGTCAGTAAGCAGTAACAATATAGTGGACACGTCTTGTTGTAAACGAGGACCCTTATACATATTGTCGTTAAGGCTCATATTCGTGCTTCCTTTACTACTTGCATCGAACACACAAGGTAATTTTGTCGTTACAGCGTCTTCTCGTATTACCGGCTGGTGAGGAATATAATATTTTCCTTCGTAATAATTGGCTTTATTTACGTTGCGCAATGACTCATTGATAAATATTCACTCATAAACTCATTATATTGCAGTCGTAAATTACTGTTTTTGTCCAACTTCTTTTCTAATTGCATGAGTCGAGCCACGGCCTTTTGACGCGTGTTTCCATATTCTAGAGAACTGTCTTTAATTGGAAGTCTAACTGTATAGGTTCCGTCTGGATTCCTTTGTGTTGTTTTGTCGTAAAAATTCTTACTTATTTGATCGTCATTTTTTAATGGTTTTTCGTCTGTTATTTCTTCTAGTTCCCAGAATCTTGACAACGTTTTTTCTTCGGCGCTTGTCATTAAGCTTACTACTTTCAGCCCGCTGCAACTTTCATTGTTACAGAACCCTGAAAGTATCCAGCCTATTTCAGTATTTTGTGCGATAATACCGTCCTCCAATTTCTCAAACCCTTGTATTATTAACTTGCTATAGTTTTCCGCACCTAAGATAATATCAATCGGCCCTTTCTTATAATAAGTGGGGTCAGCAATAATTTTATTATTCAGTGGTGTTTGTTCAAACGGACGCAAATCTTGTTTAGGTAATGCCCCGGTTAGTCGTGGTAACACTATTAATGACGTTTCTAGTTTGAATGTACTTGGAAATCTGGGCTTTAGTGTGACGTTAATCATATGATTCGACATCTTAGGTTTTTCGTCTGCGATACCTTTTTATCTCGGCTCTTATTTTTTGTTTGGGATAGCCTAAGAGCTGTGCCACTTCTTCAGTACACATCGATGCCTCAGATCCTTGGTCGCATAAAATTCTTAATAACTGCGGCGATCCGTCAATTGCCGTAATTTGTACTAAGGCTGTAGCCAAAAGTACTGTCTTTTGATTTTCATTAAGTTGCGTATACGCATTTGAAGAAAATTGTTTACCTTGATTATATTTTGTTTGTATTTTAGGTACGTAAGTGTACGATGAACTTGGCTTTGCGTATTTGTTTTCATTACCCTGACCTTGAGTCTTTGGTGTGTTTTATTATTAAAAATAGACACGAGAGGTCTGTGGTCAGTTTTTAATACAAATGGCTGTTCGCGACCATACAAGTACTGCTGGAAATGTCTAACCCCGAAAATTATCGCCGTAGCCTCCTTTTGTATTTGGCTAAAATTTCGTTCGCTGTCCGTGAGCGAGCGAGACGCGTACGCCAGCGGGCGCTCGAGGCCTTTTGACAGGTGAACCAAAGCGGTATCGTAACGTTTTGGCCGCCACGAAGATGAAATGCTTAGTAGAATACTGAACATTAGTTAACCCGAATGGTTCGCGTCACGTTTTTGTTAGTGGAATACTACAACGTTGCGGTTCGTTTGAGTTTCTGTAGCGTTTAGCTAGCAGAATACGAAAATGGTGTAACTAAAGCGTTTCAGATGCGTTTTAGCAAAAAATAAATAGCAGAATAGGGGGGCAGCTTTTGCGAAAGGTGCCTCACTTTTGCAATCGCACACCGAGCGTGTTGCATTACGATGACGCAGAGGTAAGCGTGATCGTATGCAGTTCCACGTGCCTACGCAACCGGCTAAACACAGACGAGTGTCTAAAAAAGTTGACATAAATAAACTTAGAATTATTATTATTAACGTGATCATTGTCTTATTTTTTATTGTGTTAATTAAAATTATTCTAATGTAAGTGACCATGATAGTTTAAAAAGTTATAAATGAACTTACTGTCTTTGACGATCTTGTCCGGCAACCCCTGGCCGCAAGAGTCGTGGGGGCTGAGGCGCAAGCAACGGTCGTTTTGACGCTGTTGAAGGCGGAATGTTTCAGTGCATTGCGTTGAGAGCTTTTATACACTTCGATATCCCATAAAAAAATTGGAAGTTCCAATTTTTTCCAAACCAAGTTTAACCAACCAAGAAGTCTTACACTTACTGTAATGTTGTTTTTGCGAGATATAATTGGAAGTTCCAATTTTTTCCAAACAAATTTCAACCAACCAAGAATTCTTAAACATACTGTAATCACAGTCTATATAATTCTTACAGTCATCGAACGGGCACGTCTAGACAGAGCAATTGTGAGAGGTGTGCGGGGCGAGCGGGGTGCGGTGCGACTCGGGCTTGCCATACACTTCACTCGGGACACACGCGTCAGGGGTGGCGCATTGTAGTCAATATTAATTTATTGTTATAACATTAGAAATGTTTTTTATGATAAACGCCATTTTAGAATTCGCTAATATTTAGGCAAGATTTAATTAGCTATTAAAATCGAGATCCAAAATGGTGGACACAACTTTTTGATATAAAATCAATATGGATATTATTTTTATGGTTTTCGGGGGTGCCGATTTCGAACACAATATCTATTTCGAGATCCAAGATGGCGGAGCGCGACTTTTTTATGTAAAATAATTATGGGTATCACTTCCATATTTTTCTGGGGTGCCGATTTCGAATACAACACCTATTTCGATATCCAATATGGCGGACGTGACTTTTTTCTGTAAAATCAACATGGGTATCACTTCCATGGTTTTGGGTGGTAAACATTTGTAAGTAATAATATTGGCAGTAAATTATATCACCAATTAAATATGATTGAGTTTGAAACAAAACTATGCACATGTTTTACGAAGAAATTTTTATTAACACTATTTATACGAATGAGAAATTACTATAATATAAAATTTAACAACAGAAATATTAAATCAAGCAAATCAAAATGTAGATTATCTTTCCGTTTCACATCATAGTTTTAAAAAATGTGCATTCTCCGTCTGGTAATAAAATTTTTAATAAGAAATATATTTTGATGCCTATTTATTTTGTTAAAAATTGTATTATTTTTTTAAAAATAATACGTTTTGTAAATTTATATTATATATTCTTTACTTAAGGATCCTGGTATACATAAACGTACCTAGCAATAAGCAAAATATGAGATAGACTAAAAAATGAATATGACAACACTTCGACAATGACGAATGTCTAGACGATGGCGGCATTTCGCGCAACTTCGAAGGGGTTGGACCACTGTAAGTTTTTAACACTGTGCTGTAATGTTGTTTTTGCGAGATATATATATATATGTCGGAGACGTGGCGCTAGCCACGCTTAGAAACGACAAGTATAGTCTATACTTAGTGTGGTCTGCGCAGCCTATGCTCTATGGTACGCGAAACGTCAACGTCAGTTGGCGCGACAACGGACGGGGCACATTTGAACGGGAGCGGTCGGAGAGTACGCATGCGCAGAACTCACTTCGTTTCTAAAATCTATTTGCATCGGGCAACTATTTCTAAATTATTACATTGTGATATTAAAATAACATTAAAGTGACTGTAAGGTAAACGACTGCGCTTTTATTTTGAAGATCCAAGATGAACTGTGTTATTGACGAATCAGAGTTTGCTCGACCGTCCTATCTACAAACCGACCTCGCCGCCGACATCAGAAGTGGGATGTAACCTTTGCTCTGAGGATGTAATCGACGCGAACAACTAGAAGAAAACGATGCCAAGTTTTATCGTAAATGACAACGGATGTTGGAACAGCAAAATCTGAATTGGATGGCGTTACTTGAAGTTCAGAAAGCACATGAGATTCATTACCGGAGTTTATACGCGTGCGTAGCTACAGTCGACGTATGGATTGCTACATTCTCCATGTGAGTGTATAGCCGAGAAAAATGTACAAAGTGCACTGCATTAGTGATTGCTTGGTGAAGCCTTGCTTGATGAAGCCTTGCTTAGTGAAGCCTTGCTTAAAAGCTTTTTAAAGGACAAAAACAAAACGGCTACTTGTGTGGGAAACTGGGACATCGCAGCACCGATTGCCTCTCCAAGGATAATAAAAGGTAATGTAATCGTTCCATTATTTTTAGTTCAAATTATTTTGTCAAACATCGACCAAACGCGCCTGGTGTTATGTTTCAGATTTAGAGGCACGGATCCTATTGCAAACATGTGCCCACGCGCTCATACCATCACTGCGGGGCGCGGGGAAGGGCGCTACTAGCAACTGCGGTGCAACCGGCAGCAGCGACACCGACACCGGCGGCATGGCGAGCAACGTGAACTAGCGTCATCGGGTAGACAGACCTGTGCTGCATCGGCAACCCTGCTGGACGCTGAATGTTTCTGGTGATGTTTTCATGATTCATTATGATTATTTTATAATGCTTAGAAATTTCTATGATAAAAAAGTCAAATAGCCAGAGGAAAACGTTTACTTACCGAAGTGACAATGAGAGTTACTGGACAATCTAATGTTATTAGTACTGTACTGTTGGTTATTACAGCTGGACAAGTTTATTACAGGTGATTTTGTCTTGGTTAAAAATAGTGAACAAAACAAAACCAAGTTAGATAATAAATTTAGAGACTCGTTTTTTATAACTGCGGCATTAGAAGTAGACTCACTAGAACTTATGTTTAGTACCCCATAGACATGAGGGTTTGTTAGAGAGAGTCAGTAGTTTATTAAATGATGAGCTGTGTGCGGGTACCTGATGGAGGTAGCTCATGATTATGATACGTTGAAAGCATTAAATTCTAAGCGAACTTACAAATACACACACTATAGATTAACAGGGATGCCAGAAGGTCATGTACCAGTCGAAGTTGAGGTGGAGGTTCATTGTGACCCGATTGATAACGAGTAAAGTTGTTGTGTGAACTCGAGTTAGTGCTCTAATGGCCGTAATAAGTGTCGACCATACCAGTAGCTATTACATAGTCGTAGCCCGGTAGAAATCGGTGTCTATTGAGGAAACTCAAGTAGTCCGTGGGTGCGCGGTGCGTGTTTAACTCTGGCGGAGGTCGTGGTCTATCAGGACAGTAGTGTCTAGTCAGAGGGTGATGCAGACGTGCGCAGGGTTCCACTGAGATGGACACGCGTAAGCGACTGGGATCGCTGTTCGGCTGTGAGAGCCGTGGCATTGGAGGGGTAACTCGAGGTGATTTTAAAGCTTACATAGCTTGTAAATAGTGACTTTTGATTTGTGCAACGAATGGTTAGTGGCCCTGGTTACCTGGTTATCTAGTTTGGAATTGTATTGTCTAGTTACCTTTTCTTTTGTTATGTTACATTTGATTTGTTATCTTTCTAAATCAAAAAGGTTTAGTTTTCAGTTTTAAATAAGTTAGAGACTTATGTAAGAGTCTTATGTAGAGTCTTATGTAGAGTCTTATGTAGAGTCTTATGTAGAGTCTTATGTAGAGACTTATGTAGAGTCTTATGTAGAGTCTTATGTAGAGTCTTATGTAGAGTCTTATGTAGAGTCTTATGTAGAGTCTTATGTAGTCTTATGTAGTCTTATGTAGAGTCTTATGTAGAGTCTTATGTAGAGTCTTATGTAGAGTCTTATGCAGAGTCTTATGTAGAGTCTTATGTAGAGTCTTATGTAGAGTCTTATGTAGAGTCTTATGTAGAGTCTTATGTAGAGTCTTATGTAGAGTCTTATGTAGAGTCTTATGTAGAGTCTTATGTTGAGTCTTATGTTGAGTCTTATGTAGAGTCTTATGTAGTCTTATGTAGAGTCTTATGTAGAGTCTTATGTAGAGTCTTATGTAGAGTCTTATGTAGTCTAATGTAGTCTTATGTAGAGTCTTATGTAGAGTCTTATGTAGAGTCTTATGTAGAGTCTTATGTAGAGTCTTATGTAGAGACTTATGTAGAGACTTATGTAGAGGCTTATGTAGAGGCTTATGTAGAACCTATTATAGTGCCTACTGTGGAGCTAAATGTAAGAGTCAATTGTTGTTTGGTCAGTTTAGACCGAACGGGAAATACTGTGCTTGGCTATCTTTTGTTAAAAAAAAATGAAGGGCTTGTGTAGTCGAACCAGAGAAAAAAAAACTTCTGAAGGGCTTGTGTAGCCGGACAAAAAAAAAATAGTCGAACCAGAAAAAAAAAACTTCTGAAGGGCTTGTGTAGCCGGACAAAAAAAAATAGTCAAACCAGAAAAAAAAAACTTCTGAAGGGCTTGTGTAGCCGGACAAAAAAAAAAGTCGAACCAAAAAAAAAAAACTTCTGAAGTAGCCAGACAAAAAAAAAAGAAAAAAAAACTTCTGAAGGGCTTGTAGCCGGACCAGAACTGGAAATCTGCAGGGTCAATGTAGACCGAACGGAAAATACTGTGCTTGGTTATCTTTTGTTACAGAGAAAAACACGAGGACGTGTTTCAATCAGGATGGCCGTGTCGGAGACGTGGCGCTAGCATCGCTTAGAAACGACAAGTGTAGTCTATACTTAGTGTGGTCTGCGCAGCCTATGCTCTATGGTACGCGAAACGTCAACGTCAGTTGGCGCGACAACGAACGGGGCACATTTGAACGGGAGCGGTCGGAGAGTACGCACGCGCAGAACTCACTTCGTTTCTAAAATCCATTTGCATCGGGCAACTGTTTCTAAATTATTACATTGTGATATTAATAGTAGTTTATGCAACTGTTATATAATGAAGGGTATTAAAACACGAGTGTGAGTTTATGAAACGAGCGCAGCGAGTTTCATAATAGTAACGAGTGTTTTAATACCCGTGTTATATGCAGTTGCATACACTACTTTATCTTCACTAATGCAATTAGTCAAACAACAAAAGTAAAAGCTGACAATAGTTTATTTATAATAATTGTTCAAATTTTGGATGGTACAATTTTGAAAGTTAATGTTAATTATTGATCCAGCAGCTGTAGCGGTCGCGGGGCAAGCAGTAGAGCTCGTAGACGGAGTCGGAATATTTATAATTACTTCATTCGTCTTGTTTTCTATACTGTTCAAGATCGTATTTGAGACTTGAATTTTATTCATTAAAGACTCATCAATGTAGCTTTCAGCCACAGTAGAAGACTTCCACCCCCCGTGTCGTTTCAGTGCGGTCAAATCACCACCGCTATCTATGAGAAGGGTCGCCGAGGTGCGCCGGAAGCAATGCCCCGTGTACAACGCTGGGTTAGGCAGATTCAAAAAACTTGCGATAGTTTTTCCCAGAGCACCAAATTTATTAATACCAGTTCTTTGATCGACGCACTTCCCCGATCTATAGCTCAAGAAAAAGGCAGGGTTTCGACAGGGGGTGGGTCGAAGTTCCATGTATTTTTTACATACGGCATAGCAGTTGCCCGTCACAACGAAAGAACGATCTATTTTCGTTTTTGTTTTCGAAACTTTCACCATGATTGTACTATCGTCTATGTTAGAGACTTCATCGAACAGGATGTTGTATAGCTCTTGCCTTCGGCATGCCCCCATTATGCCGAAGATTAGTGCAACCTGTAACAATAAACGATATAATAAGCTTGAGGTACATAGCCAAGGCAAAAACTATGATTTATGAAGTAGTAAAGTGTAGGTACCTACTACCTAATTTATACACAAAGCGCTTAAACGGAGTGTCTAGATAACTTGCGTGTGTAGTACGTAAGTACTAGGTAGATTAAATAACAGAACTAAAAACTTACTACACTTACCTTTTCAAAAAGATACAAAATATCTGGTGAATCTTCCAGGAAAATCTTTATTTGACCTGATGTAAACGTCAAGGACTTTTTTTCCTTGTGTCCTTCTGAACTGCGTTTCAGGAACGCTATGACTTTTGAATACTTCGTGATATCAATATTGTTGTAGATACTCAGTGTGGACTTGAGCATAGAATATTTAGCCCACATAGAAGATGGCTTGAATTTGTCGGAGAGGTCTTTGAGATACACAAGAATGACATTTTCAGAAAATGATGTAGTTTTCTTTTCGATCTTCCATGCCAAAAAGTAATTATATTCTTTTTCATATAATTTTCTAGATTTTTCTGGCAAAAGATTGTGAGTTACTTTTGTTGCCAATTCTAGAATATTCGGAGGCGTACAAATATCATCGTCGCTGTCCATTTTTAACTTTTAATTTGTATTTTAGAAACAAAACTCATTGCGAAACATTAAATTCACGCGTACGTGTATTGTCACAGTGAACTTGCCGCCATTAAAATCTAACCAATGAGAGCGCAGCTGCGCGCGCAGGGCCAATCAGGAGCGAGCGCGCGCTGTTCTTTTTTTATTTAATTGGCACAAGATCTTACCAAAGAGTTTTGTGTATGTAAGTTTAGTAGTTTCGACGAAGTTTTCACGTATAACCCAACTGTTTTCAAAAGCCAGCCTAATATCAAAATTTTATACAACTTGTATGAGGATTTTGACATAAGGTTCGCCAGGTTAATTGGTCGCGTTTTATTGATGTTATAATGAGATTTTACGATATCGATGTGGATATTATACCATCATGTGAAATTGCTTAAATTGAGTGTTTTGTTGTCTGCGCTATAACAGTAGTAATTATAAGTCAAGTATTGGAAACATAAGTAGAATGTTACAACATTAGTGTAGATAAAATAACATTAAAGTGACTGTAAGGTAAACGACTGTGCTTTTATTTGGAAGATCCAAGATGAACTGTGTTATCGACGAATCAGAGTTTGCTCGACCGTCCTATCTACAAACCGACCTCGCCGCCGACATATACATATAAATCTAAAGCGTAGTTTTCATGTAGTGCACCTTCTGTACAGGTTGGCAGTAAGATTCGTTTATACTCGTAAAGTAAACTTATTTAATTTTTCAGCAAACAATAAATTTTAATAAAAGAAATTACTTTAAGGCATAGCTTTATAGTATACTAGCTGACCCGGCGGACTTTGTACCGCTTTGACAGTTTCCATCATTGAGTTAAATATATATCAATGGTTTCCATGACAACAAAACAAACAAATCATTTTGTATTGGAAAATTAAATTGATGTTTTTAGTATTTTATATATTATTATTATTTTTAATATAGCCTATGTTACTCAGCGCTAATGTAGCATTCTAATGGTGAAATATTTTTTTAAATCGGTCCAGTACTTTTTGAGTTTATTTGTTGCAAACATACATACATACAAAAATAAAAAGGTTTCCTCTTTATAATATTAGTAAAGATTAACTTTCTCTAATATTGTAGAATTTTTTTTCGTTTTAGACCTATTTTTTATATTGCCTTTTTTTAATTTTTTAATATTATAAAAAGGAAACCTTTGTATTTTTGTCCAATAGTTAGAGTTGTTCGTTTGTATCACGGTTGTCATCTCAGAAGGTTCGGACGGTGATAAAAATCAACAGGTTTTTTAAAATTAATTATTTTAATTTTTATTTATTTTTTTGTTTTTTTTTTTTTAATTTTTTATTATTATACTCTTTATTTATTTTTAATCTTAGATCTAGGTTTTATAAAAATTATATAAAAAGTAAAATATAACAAAATGTCATACAAAAATACAATTTTTATAAAAACCTAAACCTAGAACGCCGCCAGCAGTGGAGCAGGACTCAAGCTACCGGCGATTAAGACTGCAGAGAAAGAAACCTCCTGACAATGCGTGCCGTGTCCAGTAGTGTTGCGTTCTGTATCTGACCCTTGATCCAGCCATCCAGCGAAAGCCTCTTGAGATGTTGTTCGAGACTCTTCGCTATAAGGCCGTTTGCAGATACAACTATGGGGACAATGATCGTCGAATCCACATCCCACATAGCGGTCACCTCGTGAGCCAGGTCAAGGTACTTAGTAAGTTTGCCCTTCTCGGCTTTCACAAGGTTCTCGTCATGCGGAATGGTAAAATCGAAGAGCATTGCCTGGCGCGTCAAAGGATCTGTCAACACGATATCAGGCTTATTTGCATTTACGAGGGCTGCACTAAAAGTATCGGGAATGGAATATTACCACTGTTCCTGTCATATTTAAATCTTTTTAATTGAAAACTCCTTGGTTTTAAAAATCGAATACCATTTATTTATTTAAAAAAAGATTCTCGGTGTAACGCGCCCCCTTTTGAGCATTTAATCTCTTTTATTTTTTTCGAACCAACCTAATTATAAATAAATAAATAAATAAACGTAAATAAATAAAACGTTTAACGTTTAACCTACTTCTAACTAACTATACCTAACGGCACCAAATATAACGATATAAAACGTAATGAAAATAATGAATATAATTAGCTACCTAGATTGTCATAAATTAACCTACCTAACTTCTTACAACAATTATTATTATATTAAACCAAAACCGATAATAACCTACCTCAATACTACCTAATACCTTATTTCAATCACATCTAAAAGATCATTTTGGCCAAGTGATCGTCTAGTGCACCTACGAAGGTCCGCAATAACCTAAGAACTTTAAGGAACTTAAGGCAAAACCTAACAAACCCTTTATTACCTATTTATCATACACTCACTTGCAAGAAAGATTTTTATCTTTTTAATGCCACTTTAAACCTTAAAGTTTCATTAAAGTATTGCAAGAAAGAAATTATGATGCATTTTAAAGCTCCTTTAAAATTTAAAAATGGAAGTGTCAAATTTATCTAATGAAGTGTCAAACCACCCATTAACGGTATTTTGTATTGCACGAAGCGACTTTAGCGCATCAGACCTCATTAAATTACATTTTAGAGGTTAAAATTTTTAATGGGTCGACGACGGGTCATTAAACTAATTTCACGTCGTGTTTATTTTGTATTTTTGCTGAATATGTCGTTGACCAGCCTATCGTCGTTATCGGAACCAGAATATGTTCCTCGCCGCCAGATCCCAGACAAAATAAATTTATTCGAAAAACTTGACGGAGAAGAATTCCGGCTGTGCTACCGAATTTCAAAGGCAGCGCTGCAGCTTCGAGGCCGCCTCAATCTGGAGCCACAGACCCTGAGGAGTAAGACCATTTGTGGTCTTACACAGCTTCTGATCTGTTTGCGGTTCTTCGCTTCGGAGTCCTTCCAGATGGTGCTAGCTGATCTGGCGAATATAGACCGTACAGAAGGTGTCTCGCAAGTTGGCTACATTAAGCTCCACAACCTATATCAAAATGCCTGAAAGAAACAAGCTCCGAGAAGTAGCTGAAGATTTTTATGCCATTGATGGGTTTCCACGTGTGGCAGGAGCTCTTGATTGCACCCATGTGAAGATCAACAGCATTGGGGGCTCATTAGCTGAAATGTTCCGCTGCAGAAAAGGATATTTTTTCATCAATGTTCAATAATGCATCACTAAAAATAAGGGATATTATAGCACGCTGGCCTGGCTCGGTGCACGTTTTTACGAGCTTTCTGCTTTATGTTATCGTATAGAGATTTTAATTGTTCTGTCCCTCTGCTCCCTGTCGTAGAGTTGCTGTTGTATTTCCTAGTAATTTCAATCCAGGCCTCTTTTTTTTGTTGATAAATATTGTCCCCGTTCTTTTATTTTCAATAACACACTTACTTATATCTAGAAAACAAAGTAAATCAATACAAAAATATAAAACTTACTGTTTTATGAGATCAGCCAATAGTGCTTTTTCTTCAGGGTGCCAAGTGCGAGTTTCATTCGCCATTCGATCACGTAAACGGAAACGAGAATTTGTATGGCAAAATTGTAACTCTTCTCGTATGTCGCCAGGAGGGGCTGCTTCAATGCCATACTAATTTTCGTTTTCGTAAACGTAATCGAATGAATACGGATAGTAAACAAAACTCACACAAGGCAGCCAGAAGAACGAAGTGCAAACTATTGCACCTCGTTCTCGTTTTTTTATTCCGTTTTTTTAGACATTTTCACTAACAAAATAATACCAAAATAATAAAAGTTTAACGCGACTTTCACTTCCAAAGTATTTGAAAGAACAATGTCAAAGTTATCAAACCATCTATGTGTCAGACACGGCTTGTTTTCGGCCAATTTAAACACAATTATTGAATACTTTTCAAAACAAAACGCAACCACTCGTTCATTCCATTCATTTTTTAAATTTATTATTGGCAACAATGTATAATGCTCCAATTAGTTAAAGGATCAAGTTTTTAGCCTAAAGTAGTTTGATGCAACAAACTAATGAAATCATTATTTTAATGATTTCATTAGTGATAAAGTGGCATTAACTAAAGAAGGTTTAATGTGAAGCTTCTTGCAAGTGGGTGTTAGTACAGTACAGTCTCTAATGTAAATGAATTCATAACTAACACGACACGACTAACAGTATACTATTATAAACAACCAAAGCAAAACCCTACAAAGTTGCAATTGCTATTTTGTTTCTTCTAGGCTCTCTATGGCCTAGACTTATTTTATGGTTTAATCTCATCTTTTCTACTTTAAATAACTGTCATTAATATTTATTATTACGACTACAATCCTATTAACTATAATTAAAATACAAGATCAGTCAAAATCTTATTTAGAGTTAAAATAAGAACAACTCTAATATATATTCTCAGTACCCAAAGTGTCATGGCTAATCATCATATTATCTATGTTTAACACTACCAATCTGATAATATTCACGTAATTAGGTAGCTTCCTTTTTACTATATTGAGGCAATTGTAATTCGTAATATCTATTATCAGCGTTCATATTGTCCTAGCGTTTCTCCGAACAACCACGAGTCTTCAGATCAATAACCGAACTCAATTGTATAGTAATATAAATGATCATAAAAAGAAAAGCTAAATGGATTCCGCCTTCCCCAAATCCACCCACAACCTCTCTAAATCAAATCTTTAATTAAACCATTGCTTATATTTAATGCATGTAGGTAGGTACTCGAGTATTTGACCAAACATAAGCAACGAAAGAACCATACAAAATATTTCGGTATCGATACTTAATCTAACAATCTCTTATTAGGTACTAATCACTTGTACAATGCCTGACATATACTAAAGTGTATATTTTAAACAACTGGGTGGACTCATTGAGTAGGTATTTATACTTAACACAAACAAAAGTGCCACTCAAATACATTAGGCATTGAAAGATGGTTTATTAAGTAAATAGATAATATACCTTTTACTTAATCTTAAGAACAAAGATAAGATTCCACAAAAGAATACGAACCCACTGGTAAGTACCACAAACAGGAGTCGAACCCATCCGAATTATAATTTGTTCGCAATTAATTTGCATAAAATTATAAATAAACAATCATATTATGTTTACTTTATTTCATAAAATCCACAAGCGAGATTCGAACTCACTGGTAAATACCACAAACGGGAATCGAACCCATTCGAATGGTAATTTGTTCACAACCAATTTGCATAAAGTTATATATAAATCATCATAATTATGTTCACTTAATTCCATAGTCATCAAAATATAGATTTTACAATGTAAAGGTAGTTTGTGTTATCAATCGTTTATAGCCTTCGATGGTAGCATATCTCCTTGAAGATGATATACGGGACTGCATTGTCGCTTGCCCTTAGCCAAACTAAAGATATCAACAAATTGTGTCAAAACCATTTCGACATATAGAATCGGAAACGTTAATTTCCTTAAATACAGTATTGTATAATACCATCTGTAGGTAGATAGGCATGTTCATTTCAATGACAACAGAATAAAATAAACCAATAATTTAATAAATGGGATACTTAATCCTCAAAATGTCTAAATTATCCGATGTCACCAAAATAAAGATTTTACTATTTAAATGTAGGTTGTGATAGCAATCGTTGCAGACTTCCGATGGTAGTACATCTCCTTGAAGATCGCTACAGGGACGGCTTGTGCTTGCCCTCTAGTCCAACCAAAGATACCAACAACTATGTCTAAGCCATTTCGGCATGACAACACCGGAAACCTTAATTTCCTCAAGGTAAATTACATAGGTAAATATCTAGTTAGTTTCAGTGACATCCGAATAAAATAAACCTAATAAACTACTAAGCACGGTTTCTGCTACTGCCCGCTAGATGACGTAAGATATATTCTTTGATCGATCGCTCACCCATCTCAATTATAAATCTAGCTCACGAGTGTCATATCCTAACCGGGTTCATGTGAGAACTAAAACTACATTCGTATAACGATATAAAACCCTGTAAATACTACATGAAAACGCAATAATTACTTATAACTTATAAATAGTAATCTGTAACATTAAAGTACAGTCTTCTATTTCATTCTAGCATACTTCTAGTCTAATTAAATCCATTAATTAAAATGAACCTTTTACAAAAATAAAGTAATATTTGTTTTGTCACTATGTTAACCCATATTAACGCCATCTATATTTAGGGAACCGGGTACCAATTACTAAAACTCGAAGATCGTTTACAAAGCGTAATAAGTCGCCTTAAATATTGTTGATTAAACTATTAGTTCCTTTTATCTTGTTTATTATACTTTATTATACATTCATATCATACATTAAATTAAATAGCATTTAGCCCTAGTCCTAAGATTAGAAAATACCTATAATTTTTTTTATTTATTCATTTAGAAAATGTTCTAGTGACGTATGGATCGTTACATCGGTCTTGTCACAAAGTTTTGTCAAACTTGTTTATAGTGCTACATGGATCTTTTGGCACGTGGCCGAAATCAGAACTAACGCCGTCATCTTGTAAAGCGTCACTTTTGACAGATAGCTAAAGTTGATGTTTGTTGTGGATATTTCGTGCTTTTATTTTAATAAAAATATCTTAAAATATGCCAAAAGTGATAAAAAGTGGTGTTAGAGAGTGGTGCTAAAAGTGAAGGCTCTTTTATGAAAGAAAAGCAATCTAGCGCCAAGAGTATTCCATTTAAAAGAGTAAATGATCGCGTCGCAGCTGCAACAGATAAGTGATATCATAGTATACCTTGTAAATGTCCCCGTTATTACTTAGTAAATAAACATATTTTCTCCTTCAAATTATTAAAGGAAAATACGATTTCAGGTATAACTTTACGTACGTTACGTTACGTACGAATTGAAAATGAAGGAAGATTGGCTGAAGCATCATCCAGTAAAATAGTTACACCAAGGAAAAATAGAAAAACAAGTTGAAAGAAAAACAAATTGGACAATTTTGATATGGGTGTTCTTAGACGAAAGATTCACGAATTTTATTAAGAGTGAAGAAAGGTGACGATGATGAAGACAATGAAGATAAAGAATTTAATAGTATGCAACCTCTCGACATAGTTCATGCAGAACATAATTAAAGCAAAAAAAAATGAAAAATTGTTTTTTGTTTAATTTTATTCACATCATTTTAATTTTATTTTGAGAAATAATAAATTGATCCACAAAAAAATAGTAGGCTAGCACCTAAAATGCTAAGTTAGCATCTTAATAGTAGTTTAGGTGCTAACTTTGTATTTTTAGGTGCTAACTTAGTATTTTTGTGGGTTAGGTTAGGTTAGTTTGGTGATCGATTAAATACAACCCTTTTATTTTTATGTAATAAATCCTATCATTTAAACATTCCCTAGATTAAAATTTAATTACGGAATATGGAGACAGGTTTAAACAATTCCCTAAGACTAAGGATATTTTTGTAGCTGGTAACCCTAATTTCACCCCCACGCTCTCATGTCACTGTCATCCACGTGCCAAAAGATCCATGTAGCACTATAGTCGTTGAGAAAATGGAATTGACTCGAGAAAATTCAAGAGCGATAATTTATTATGACTTTCGAATTGGTTTATCACAAAAACAGTGTGTTGACCGGATGATTTCTGCATTTGGTGATGAAGCCCCATCCAAAACCACAATTTACCGCTGGTTTGCTGAATTTCAACGTGGACGTGTCAAGCTCAGTGATGATCCCCGTCAAGGTCGTCCAAAAACTGCAGTAACCCAAGAAAACGTTGATGCTGTGCGTAAGCTGATTGAGGAAGATCGACATATGACATACCGCGAAATTCAGGCAACTTTAGACATTGGCATGAGTCAAATACAAATAATCTTGCATGAACAATTAGGTGTAAAAAAGTTGTTTTCCCGATGGATACCGCATTCGCTCTGTGAAGAGCAAAAAGCGGCTCGCGTTATTTGGTGTGTCAGAACTCTCGAAAGATTCCACGCAGGATCCTTAAATGCTGTATACAACATCATATCAGGTGACGAATCCTGGATATATGCGTACGAACCCGAAACAAAAAACCAGTCACGAGTTTGGGTGTTCGAAAATGAGTTAAAGCCAACAAAAATTGTTCGTTCACGGAGTGTTGCAAAAAAAATGGTGGCCACGTTTGTCTCCAAAACCGGCCATGTTGCGACTATTCCTCTTGAGAGACAAAGAACGGTTAATACAGAATGGTATGCTAGCATTTGTTTGCCACAGGTCGTTTCTGAACTCCGTAAAGAGAACTGCAACCGCCGCATCATCCTTCATCACGACAATGCGAGTTCTCACACCGCGCACAGAACAAAAGAGTTTTTAGAGCAAGAAAACATAGAATTATTAGACCATCCGCCGTACAGCCCCGACCTAAGCCCTAATGATTTCTATACTTTCCCTAAAATAAAGAATAAATTGCGTGGTCAGAGATTTTCATCACCTGAAGAAGCTGTGGACGCCTACAAAACGGCCATTTTGGAGACCCCAACTTCCGAATGGAATGGTTGCTTCAATGAATGGTTCCATCGTATGGAAAAATGTGTCAAATTTCGCGGAGAATACTTCGAAAAGCAATAAATACATTTTTAAATAGTTATGTTGTGTCACTTCCTTGATTCCCGAAATTTTCAGTGCCGCCCTCGTATAGTCCTGTCCGTGATAACAGATCGATCCCAGTAGAGCGTTGCATAACCATTTTCGAGAACTGGCACCGGCGTGTACTTATAGTACGGCACCTCAGATTCTACAAGACTATATCGAAGAGCAAGTTGCTGATGGGTAATCCTGGCTACAAGGTTATGTCTGTGCAAGTACTCACCGTTAGCCAGATGAGAACAACCGGAAATAATATGCCTGAGTGACTCACCGGGAGGAGGCATGCCCGACAGATGTCAACCGTACCGTCCTTCAGTATATACTTCCGATAATTATTCGTCATCATGACTTCGTCTGCAATTGTACAGACAAACCCCTCGGTTTCCCCAAAGAGGTCTCCGAATCGTAGCCAGTTTACCGATGCAAGCAGATCCACATCGGGCCCTGTTAAGGCCCGGTAGTACCGCCCGTGGAGCTCCTTACTCTTCCATGTGTTCCTGCGGTTTTGAGTGCTCAGCACCGTTGGTCTACGCCAGTTCTCGTTTGCCAAGGAGAGCGGCGTGATGCTCCTATCTACTGCTACAACGTCGCGGTGCATCCTACACTTATTGTAAAGGAAGTAATCCCTAAGACTGCACATCTCGCGGTTATGGAGAGTCTTGGCGTTTAAAAAGCCACGACCTCCACACTTACGCGGGATGTACAGTCTCATAACACATGAGCGTGGGTGCAGCATGCGATGCGTTGTGAGCTGTTGACGGACTCTCCTATCCAGAGCGTCTACCTTAGTCTGAGTCCATCTTAGTATGCCAAAGGAGTGCGTGAGTAGGGGCATCACCCAAGCGTTGAAGGCGCGCACCTTATTGCCTCCCGACAAAAGACTTTTAAGTACTTTTGTCAGACGACAGAAGAAGCGCTCTTTCACCGCCTGCTTTATGTTCCCATCCGTAATACTCAGAGACTGTGACGTACCAAGGTAATTGTAAGTTTATTATTATTATTATTCATCATCATCATCATAAGCCCACTTCCGCATTATTATTATTATCTTTTCCTCTTTATTATATTAGTATAGATATATATATGTATATATATATATGTATATATATATATATATATATATATATATATATATATATATATATATATATATATAGATATATATATGTATATATATATATATATACATATATATATATATATATATATAATATATGTATATATATGTATATATATATATATATACATATATATATATATATTTATCCCGCAAGCAAACTACCGTCCACTGAAGGCGAAATTACATTTAAAATGGCGTCCACCGCTATTTGACGTCCGCATACCGGACGCCACTTTTTTAAGCGGTGACACTTGGAGCCTCTAACATGAAGCTAGCTGTAGAACGAAAATCGATGGAAGCCAAAAATTGTATGTAATAGCTGCAATTAAATACTGAATAGTTCCCAAAGAATCTCAGCAGAGGTGCGGCGCTACTGTCGTGCGTATATTCACAGCCGTATTATCGGGCTTATTTTCTGACGATGAAGTCGCGTATTTGGCGTCCGCTAATGCGACGTTGCCAGCTCTCTCAATGTGTGGTGCCTACTAAAGTACAATATTATTATCATAAATCGTATACAAGCAAAACTGTATTCATCGCCGTAGGTCACACACGCGGTGCGTGTTATGCGGCGCCCAATTTATAGTTTAAATAATCTGTAATCATCCGTATTATAGCTATTGAACGTCCGTTTATTGCTATTAGATTATGAAATGGACAGTGTTCGTCACACTGCCATCAGATCCGTGATTTGAAACGTTCTTAGTACATAAAATGCGATTTTCTTATTTTTAGTATCTCTGTTCAATCAATGCAAAATTAAATTTATTCCTGATGATGATGATGATAAGTATATAACGTGATGCTCACTAAAAGTCTGAAACGATTTCGTACCTTTTAAAAGTCATTGCTTACGTTAAGAATGGTGTGCAATTTTTAATAGTAAAATTTAATAAATAACTAAAATTTAAGACACCAAGGTCTTACAGTAATAAGAGTGTTTACGAATTGTATCCGATCTGAATTCAAACCAAAACAGTGAAATGACGGTTCAAAGTAGACGTAGTACTATTTATATGAGAGCGTAAGTACTACATGAGTAAATATATTTACTCATGTGGTAGTACTAGATCCGAGTAATGCTATGCGTAAAGGCTCTAACTCTTGTTGTTGATTACTTTTACTTTTGATTGCTAGATATGGCTTCGTTAGGAATTGTTTTTTATAATGTTCAAAACTATTACGGAAGTTGTTTTATGTTTGTGATTAAAATGTTTATTTGCGTAGTTACCTATACTTATAAGTTACTTAGGTGAAACTAATAAATTAATAATAAAAAAATTAAATGTACAGACGAGACGCTTGCACATCAACCTATCTAAAACTGTCCAATTTCTTCAATACATTTTCAACAATATACTTAATAAATTTCAAGTATATTAAAGAAATTTGACAGTTTATGGTAGGTTGATATAAAGGCGTGTGTACATGTTCTGTGTCATTGTTTATTTATTATTTATTTATTAATAAGGCTTACCAACTAAATACATAAGATTCATTTAATAATAATAAATAAATAATAATAATAAAACATTTATTCGGCTTTTCAACACATAACAGACATGGAAAAAAAAATATAACACAAAAGTTAAAATAAACTTAAAATTGCAAAAAAAAAAAAAAGAGTTACATTTTCACAGTATACGAGTAACAACAACAAAATAAACAGAAACAAGCAGAGATAGATAAATACACGAAAAGCCGAATGGGCTGATCAGCTCAGCTTAATGTTGTGGCTGATGCCTCAACGCTGGTATTCTGCTGGACCCATGACAGACCCATGACAATTTCAGAAAACATACTTTGACAAATAGTTATACTTATATGTATTTAAATTATAGGTATGAACAATATTACATTTTATCCATAAAAAAAAATAAAAAATACTTAAATGGAACAAAACTGAAAAACTCTCTAATCTATTTATAATATTAATTAATTTTGATGTTATATAAAACTACTATTGTTCCACTTGCTACCGATTTAAAATTGTTTAAAGATTATCGTTGTGTTACTTACTGTTACTTATTTTTAATAAAAAAATTTAATGTACATGTTGTGTTATTGTTTATTACCTAGGTTAGGTTCATGTCCCAAAAAATAACTATAGGATAAAATGAAGGATCAGTATTAAAATGAAAGAAAAAGAAAATTCTAAAGTTTTGATGTTTTTGCGTTAATAACGTTCAAATATACTTAAAGGTCGTAAAACGTTGAAAAAAACGTCTATTTCAGGTGAGATTCGATTCCACGTCTTCCGCATACCAGGTGGCCGCGTAACCATAGCATTGGTTAGATCCGCCGAAATTTTCAACGCCTTTTGACTTATGCTTTTATAGCAACAGTGTCTTATCAAATCTCTTTTGAATTTAGCATCCCAAGAGATTACGCAGCCACCCGATATGCGGAAGACGTGGGTTCGAATCCAACCTACGGTAGACTTTAGGGGTAGAAATGCGAAAGGCGAAATGTGAAATTGCAATATATAAACGCACGCCACGGTAACTCCTCAGCTAAGGGCTGGGATAGTTACTCGAACATATCTTCAAACCAACAATAGAATTTAGTCAGGAAATCAGAACCCAACATATACAACCTGTAACAGGTTAAGCGCAGACCCAGAAAGTAGTTTATTATAAATTTACTTCTCAATCGATTAAAAATATTTAAAATGTAGGTAATTTTTTTTTCCCAAAATTATTAAAACTTATTGAAATTACAGTCACTCTTTCGTAAATTGTTAAAACAAACGAAAATAAAACGTAAGTCAATGCAATAAGGGGCTTTTTAAAATGCGGTAGGTTGGTAGGCTAAAGTGCTAATATGCCCATACTGTTTGCCCTATAACTAACAACTAACATTAACCAATTTAATTAAATAAAAGTTAAATTATTTTTCTTTTTTTAATTATAATTAAATATTCTAATTGGGGTGTCTGAGGATGTGCGTTCATTCTGTGACATGTTGTAGTTACGTAGTACAGTACCCCAATATCGCATTATCCCAACTGTCGCATATTGTGTTCAGGATTTTCTTAGAGCTGGCGCAAAATGTGAAATAGCAATATACTGTACTAATAAAATATCAATACACAGACGCCAGATATAAATATACGGACGTCAGATGTCAATATACGGACGCCAGATAACAATATACAGACGCACGGTAGCTCCTCAACAAAGGGCCTAGGCTTTTCAAACTATAAAGACAATTAAGTTAGGAAGCCAGAACCTGAGGCATATAGTTATGCAATATGAATTCGTATATCAGACTGTTCGACTTGTCACATAATATTATGCTCAGGATGTTGTTAAAGCTGGCGTGAAATGTCAAATAGCAATATACGGACGCCAGATGTCAATATACGGACGCCAGATGTCAATATACGGATGCCAATTGTCAATATACGGACGCCAGATAACAATAAACAGACGCACGGTAGCTCCTCAACAAAGGGCCTAGGTCTTTCAAACTATAAAGACAATTAAGTTAGAAAGCCGGACCCGAGGCATATAGTTACGCAATATGAATTCGTTTATCGTACTGTCCGAGTTGTCACATATTATGCTCAGGATGTTGTTAGAGCTGGCGTGAAATGTCAAATAACAATATACGGACGCTAGATGTCAATATACGGACGCCAGATGTCAATATACGGACGCCAGATGTCAATATACGGATGCCTGATATCAATATACGGGTACGCACGGTAGCTAGTTACTAGAACATCATCTTTAAACCAATAAGAGAATATATTCAGGAAACCATAACCCAAGGAATATGAATGCGTATTCAGTGCCTTGAGTATTGGACTGTCCCACTTGTCGCATAATTATCGTGCTCAGATTTTTATTAGAACTGCAACGGCCATCATTAAGTTAAATAAAATAAACTTTGGTTAACAATTTATAGATATCTGTCAAATTGGACCCAACATTAAAATATTCAGTGAAAGAAAGAGATAGGTAAAACGAGCTGGCAACGTCGCATTTACAAAATCAGGAGGACGTAAAAATGTCGGCGCATTAAGTAAATCATAATCACTATATCCAGGAAGCCAAAAATTAATCACCATGAAATGGAGTTCATAAATGTTTGGGCATGATTGCAAAAAGAATATTGCCACAATTGAAATAACCGCAAAATAAAATATCCTATGGAGTAAGGCATCAAAAAACTAAGAAACATTCGCAGAGAGATGATCTAAATTGTAAGCTGAACTGGAGGACGCCGTAATGATGCACAGCATGCATGACGCCAAATGCGTTGCTAGATGTATATATATATATATATATATACAAGGTGTTGCAAAATTACCCGTTATACGTAAAGGTTGTTAAAGTACATCCTATCAAGAGTCCTCTGTAAATTTCTTAAAACCTTTGCATTAAGATTTAATTTTCAGTAAAAAGAGTTATTTTAATGATAAATAAAAATATCGACTATGTTAAGGCACATGACTATTTCAGGTTCATGACGTTATGTTACCTACCAGGAGTAACGACTCCTGTCTACTCTGTACCTATACCACAGAGTAGCCTATACCTAATCTCCAGACACTGTATTCTGTGCTCCTAGTACATACACACTGGATATTAATATCCCAGATTTGGTGAACGTTGCCTCGTCTGTCCAAATGACCCGGTTCACATAGCTGCGGTCAGCTTCCAGCTGCCGCAGATACCACTCGCAGAAGTTTCTTCAGAGAGCGAAATCACCTGGTGTTAACTCCTGTGTACGCCGGTAGTGGTAAGGGTGTTGACCGTCAGCTCGTAGAATCCGCCAAACTGTGACATGGTTCATGCCAAACCTCGCCGCGGCACGCCTCGTCCTGATGGTTGGTTCGTCTTCGAAGATTTCCAACACTCTTCTTCTCGCCTTGCATCTAACGTATTCGGACGTCCACTGCCACGTGAACGATGAAAGGATCCCGTGGAATGCAAACGTGTTGTCATTTCACGTAAACATTGGTAAGATGGTAACCGCCGCTGGTCAGCAAGAGCTCTGCCTTCAATGAAACGTTCATGGTACAAGTCACGAGCGCGAGCTAAGTTTCTATCAGCTCGCCCCACGCATAACATCATCTCGTAGTAATCGGAATTGAAGAACATAGCCATTTTCGCAATTAAAGAAACACACGAAAAACACACATATGGACGACTAAATGAAATAAAAAGAAACTCAAAAATTATGACACCGGCCGGCCTGTCAAAATTCAGGTACTTTAGAAAAAACCATGGTACGCTTTGTTTTACACGGATATTATTTCGTCTGAGATGAGAGTTTTATTCTGAGGTTTTAATGCTAGATGTCAAAATTACAGTATTTTTGCGTATAATCTTAGAGCATTAAACCAACATAATGGAAGTACATGGTACGAAGGCCTGTTGAAAACTTTCTTATGAAATTAAAATCTTACAATTAAATAATAATAACAGTAATAAAATTATTTGTTCAATCATCATCAACAAGGCTTTTACGTCTATTACAGACGATTCATGGCGTAGTAGTACATTACATAAAATTACAATTTACTTCATTGACAATCAAATTTTATTAATAACTAATTCACAACATCAGATAGTAATTTTTTATCGGATGTGTATTTATTTATCATTTTTAGTGTAAAACAAAAAAATACACATACACATTGATTGATGCGCGAATACCACTATGCAATTTCCTTCTGCCCGACGCTCGGCGCGGTGGCCGGGGCGGCTAGGCGACAGCTCTCGAAAGAAGTGTCTATGCTTCTGACTAGTTCTGACCACCTAGTAGTACGAGGTGGTCAACATTTTGTACGGATTTAATAATCTAATTTGGGTTTTTAATCTTAAAGGACACCGGCCTAATTAATCATAAAAGACTGATTACTATTTTGATATTGTTTAATTTTGATTATTGTTAGTTGTTTGTTTAGTGTAGGTAATCTACTTGTGTGAAAACAAAACATAATGTTTATTTCTGAGTTGGGCTTAAAATAACTAAAATAGCAAACGAAAGATAAATCGGTGTGGTGTTTTGCATTATTTGTAATATTTTTAACCTGTAGTAATTCACGGCTCAGCTTCAGCAGCTTGATCAAATTGATTTGTACAAAATAAAAAGCAAACTGCTTTCAAAGCACGTGTTAGAAAAAATGTTGTCAATCTATGCGGTAAAAATCAAAGTTTTCTGTATTTGGAGTTCCGTAAAAAACATTGAAAGCCAAAATCTGCAGTCACTGCTTTCCTAGTACTACTGCTGTGTAGTTTCTGTTTGTTGGGAAACCACTCCGCATTAAAATTAGGATACTATTTACATTTCCAGAATTAACTGTTTATGTGTTGTAATAACTTGTTTTACATCTGAAACCTTAGTGTAAGTTTGTAAAAGTGCAAACGTTACTATCGCGTTTGCTTTAACAGATTGAATTCTCGATCTTATTTACATACCATTACGATATATCTGTTAAAACTTAATTTAAACACGATAGTAACGTTTGCACATTTTTACAAACTTACATCCCAATGTAATGATAGATAGAACCCCTAGGTTCTGACGTCTGTTGAAGGCGGCACAATACGACACGTGATCGGTAGCCGATTATTGAAATGAAACCTTTTGCATGGATCTACTCGCGTTTATTGTTACTTGGTTTACAAAAATTATTTCATTTCAATGTGTAGTGTTCGCGTAAACTTTAGAAAACAATGTCAGGTAATCATAAGAAAGGAACAAACAAGTGCGAAAAGGCAACTCCTCTCTGTTGCATCTTGAGATGATCCTACTGTTAGCATGGCAAGTGAAAACTCACCCACATATCCCATCTATCAACCGATATGTTGCGACGCTATAAAAGACTGTGTAATAATAAATAGCTATCCATCCTTTGTTCCGTTAGAGTAAAATGATTTAATTTCAATTATTATTATGCGGAACCCACTAAATAAATATTACCAAAAGTACCAGGTCAACATGATTTCTAAAAAAGGGAGGTGGGAAAATTCAATTTCAAAGATCAAACTACAGAAAGGTTTTGCGCATAAGTTATGTAAGTACCTACTTAGCTAATAGCTACGATCCTTGTTCCCGTACCTACCTATTAAACTCTCTTTTACTTCTAAGGTCGGCTTGCACCAAAACTCACTAAATACGTTTAGCGCTAAACATGTTTAGAGTATCATTCTGTCTCTTTCAACTTCCAACAAACGTCAGAACGGGAATGATATTTTAAACGTGTTTAGCGCTAAATGTATTTAGGGTAGATTTAGGAACATCCAATTTATATGAGAATAGTTATCCCAGTATAACTTTACTCTTATGATTTAATCTATGGATAAGTTACTCTCGCTTAGTTACTCTGTGCTGTGACGGACGATGAATGAATGAAATGAATGAAAATATTAAATTAACCACCAAGCATAAAAGTACATTCATACCATGACTGAGCAATGGCGCTGCGTATTTTTAATTAACCAGGGTAATATGTCTGCTTGACGTTTTGAATAACTTCAATCAAATATTCTGTCTGTTGTGTTGATTGTTTGTTGACAGATAATATTGTAAAAATAAGAAGTCATGAATAACGTAATTCTTTAATACATACAAGCTCGTAAATACAACGAGCGCATACAACTCACCTACCTATTTGTTGCATACTCCAGACGATGCTCAATTTTTGTCAGCAAATTATACACAGATGCTTTTGACAAACGGAATCTTATATGGCGAAGTCGTAGACGTCGTTATCTTCAAAGTAAGTACTATGTCCTTTCTTTAAACCATGTAGGGCGAGAGCAAAATATTCTTCATCGTCATTAGTCAATAAATTGATTCAAACGTAACGACATTTTGTTAGGTTATCTATAAAATTTGTAACAGACAGCTGTTATTGTGAATTATAAAGCAAATCTGAATAAGTATAAATTTAACTATCAAGTATTTAATTTGGAAAATCTTTTAAAAGGGACTTTAACTAGATTAAAGGTCCCTGTACTGTTACACACACAATGCACAAATACCGATAGATAACTAGTCTGAAAAAAATAATAATCTTTGATTTAGAAGCTAATGACTTCAACAGCTGATCAGTAGTGTTGGGGATCTTTTAAAAATCTTAGCGATGTTTTTGCTGAACTTCGATATTATTTTTTTCGGAAACTACTGTGCCTACAACTTAAAGAACAGCACCCACCACTTCAGTTTTATGTATAGCTACTGACATTTCAGGCCTAACGGGTTTTTTTGAAACAAGTTGTATATATATAATATAATATAGTATATATATACAAGGTGTTGCAAAATTACCCGTTATACCTAAAGGTTGTTAAAGTACATCTTATCAAGAGTCCTCTGTAAATTTCTAAAAATATATAAAATATCGACTATGTTAAGGCACATGACTATTTCAGGTTCATGACGTTATGTTACCTACCAGGAGTAACGACTCCTGTCTACTCTGTACCTATACCACAGAGTAGCCTACCTATACCTAATCTCCAGACACTGTATTCTGTGCTCCTAGTACATACACACTGGATATTAGATATCCCAGATTTGGTGAACGTTGCCTCGTCCGTCCAAATGACCCGGTTCACATAGCTGCGGTCAGCTTCCAGCTGCCGCGGATACCACTCGCAAAAGTTTCTTCGGGGAGCAAAATCACCTGGTGTTAACTCCTGTGTACGCCGGTAGTGGTAAGGGTGTTGACCGTCAGCTCGAAAAATCCGCCAAACTGTGACATGGTTCATGCAAAACCTCGCCGCGGCACGCCTCGTCCTGATGGTTGGTTCGTCTTCGAAGATTTCCAACACCTCTTCTTCTCGCCTTGCATTTAACGTATTCGGACGTCCACTGCCACGTGAACGATGAAAGGATCCCGTGGAATGCAAACGTGTTGTCATTTCACGAAAACATTGGTAAGATAGTAACCGCCGCTGGTCAGCAGGTGCTCTGCCTTAAATGAAACGTTCATGGTACAAGGCACGAGCGCGAGCTAAGTTTCCATCAGCTCGTCCCACGCACAACATCATCTCGTAGTAATCGGAATTGAAGAACATAGCCATTTTCGCAATTAAAGAAACACACGAAAAACACACATGTGGACGACTAAATGAAATAAAAAGAAACTCAAAAATTATGACACCGGCCGGCCTGTCAAAATTCAGGTACTTTAGAAAAAACCATGGTACGCTTTGTTTTACACGGATATTATTCGTCTGAGATGTGAGTTGTATTCTGAGGTTTTAATGCTAGATGTCAAAATTACAGTATTTTTGCGTACCATAATCTTAGAGCATTAAACCAACATAATGGAAGTACGTGGTACGAAGGCCTGTTGAAAACTTTCTTATGAAATTAAAATCTTACAATTAAATAATAATAACAGTAATAAAATTATTTGTTCAATCATCATCAACAAGGCTTTTACGTCTATTACAGACGATTCATGGCGTAGTAGTACATTACATAAAATTACAATTTACTTCATTGACAATCAAATTTTATTAATAACTAATTCACAACATCAGATAATATTTTTTTATCGGATGTGTATTTATTTATCATTTTTAGTGTAAAACATAAAAAATACACATACACATTGTATTGAGGACGCCGAGTTTAATTAGTTAAGACATACGTAGCAAAAGGGAATTTGATTATTTTGTTATTATTTTGTTTGTAAACTTAATGTAGGAATAAGTACATGTAAAGCGATAAGTATGGTTTGTTAAAGTCAGGTTTGATCTTGTCAAAACACGTCTAAACATGAATTAGCCAATCACGTTAAAGTTCACTTATTTGTTTGTCTAGTTAGTATGGGATTTTGTAACGGACGCAAAATCAACTGTGTCAACGCGTCGCTAGTTGCCATACGTCCAAATCGGATATAAGTAGCGCAGTTTTGTATGAGAATCATGTTCAACGTTCAGTATTCAATTGCAACTTGGGAAATAAAGAAGATACTAAATACATCAGAGAAGAGTTTTTATTCAACAAAAATACAGTCCACCACATTATGGTCCATCGAGAAGCCGGATTTCAAGGAATATTTTGAAGAAAGAAAATATTCAAAAGAAAATATTCAAGCCTTCGTCGTCTACGGTACTGAATATTTTATCAACGTTTGGAGCTGCTATCAAGACGTCTAGCTACAATCTTCGTTGCCATTAGCCGATCGCAATGGTTGTCACAAGAAGTCAAGGTGATATAGCGGAGCTGGAAGAGCAAAGGCGTCAAGAGATGCAACGCGTTGAAATTGAGCGAATACGGCGACTCTCACTGGAAGCACCTACTTCACCTGCGTCGAGACATGTAGACCAGGGGCAAAGCAAGGCGAATCCAGGGGGCACCATGGTTCATAAGGCTGGTCCCAGTATGGAAGAAAAGGAACGGCGTCGCGTCCCGTCACCGACGCGTTCTGTGCGCTCGCATCGATCTACGGCAAGCGCTACTACGAGAATGCGACTGGCGGAATTAGAAGCCGCTGAGAAGCTAGCGTCCATAAGAAGAAAGGAATTGGAACTGGAAGCCGATTTAATAAAGAAGAGGTTTGCCGCCGAAGTATCGGCCATTCAAGAGGATGACGATAGCGTCCACGATGAACCGGTTCGACGCATCTCAAAGGAGGAAGAGCGCCAGCGAGTTGATGAATGGCTACAAGTGCAAGGCAACCAAAAAGAAGATGTTCGACAACTACGCTTCGAAACACCTAGAGAAACAACATCACATACCCCATCACGAACAAGGAGCGGAATCGATCGACTGGCAGAAACTTTAGAGAAGATGGTGCGGCCTAGAACACGAAGTATGGACCTACCTATTTTCTCCGGGGCTATCAACGAGTGGCTACCATTCAAAGCGGCGATGCAAGATAGCACAAGAATGTACAACATATCCGACGCTGAGAACGTACAACGGTTGAGAAGCTGCCTTAAGGGAGAAGCTAGAGACGTCGTGTCAGCACTGCTACATACGGCCACCAATCCGAACGTCATTATGAGAACATTAGAACAATGCTTCGGACGACCTGAAGTTATCATCGATCGAGCCATGGAAGAGTTAAGGAAGACGCCGAAACCATCATCATCAGCCACTGACCTCAATCAGTTCGCCGTGCGGTTACAAAACACCATCTGCGTATTGAAGACAATCGATCGTCGGGGGTACCTCTACAATCCTCTACTGGCAAGAGAGGTGCTGGATAAGCTGAGCCCGCACATCCGATCACGTTGGTGTGACTACGCTTACGAAAATGAAGGGACGGCGGAACCAGAGATCGTGATGCTTTCGCGATTCTTAATGCAAGAGGCGGACCGAGCGTTGCGATACACATACGCTCCTCCATCAACGAATGCAACGAACATAAGAAGAGAAGTTCGACCTGCTGCAGCAATTGCAATGCCAAGGAAGAAGGCTAACAACGTGTACAACGTGGAAGAAGTGCAAGATTCGTGCCTGAGCTGCGGTCAAGCGCACATACTACATCAATGCCCGAAGTATAAAGAGATGACGACTGAACAGCGATGGGACTTTTTAAAAGAAAAGCAAGTATGTTTCAAGTGCGCTCATCACAAGCACCGGCGGAGCAGCTGTCGCGCCAAACCATGCGGCGTGAGACAATGCAAACGTCCACACCATTCGTCGCTTCATTACGAAAAAGAAGAGAAGCCCGCAACCGCAACACAAGAACAAGCAACAACGAGCAACGAGGCCGTGTTGTCGGTAGCTACCACCAAAGCTGCCGGACCACGTGCCGTTCTTCTGAAGATGTGCCCTGTTGTCATCGGTGGACCACGGGGGGAGGTGAACACTTTCGCGCTGCTGGATGAAGGGGCTACAATCACTCTAATCGACGAGGATCTGGCCAAACAAGTCGGTGCGGAAGGACCTGCACATCCGCTACATCTCCATGGCGTCAATATGAGGCAAATACAGAACAACAGCAAGCTCGTCACCGTGCAAGTTCGCGGCAAGCAGGAAGATCACGCATACCAATTGAAAGCGAGAACAATGAAGAATTTAAAGTTGCATCAACAATCAATTCCAGAAGAATTATTGCAACATAAGCACCTTCAAGATCTGAAGCAAGAAGAAATATGTTACGAGAGAGCGCGTCCAGGCCTTTTGGTGGGAACCGATCACTGGGAAAGTATTGTCTCCAGGGAACTGAGAATCGGTGGCCCCAACGAACCGGCTGCCTCAAAGACGCAACTCGGCTGGGTGGTGCACGGAACCGTACCACGCAACATGATTATGAAGAATGAGAACGTGCTTCATCTCTACGAGCCCGATCGGCACAGCGATGCAAGAGAGCGGCACGACAAACAGCTTCATGACCTAGTGGAGTTTCACTTCAAGATAGAAGCACTGGGCGTCGCACGGGAACCACGAATCAGTGAGGCGGACCAGCGCGCAATGAAGATAGTACAGAACACAATTAAGAAAATTGATGACGGCTATGAAGTTGGCTTACCATGGCGACAAGACAAGGTCACCACGCCACCAAGCTACCACGCGGCACTACGAAGATTACAGAACATTGAGAAGAAGATGGACGCCTCGCCAGAATTCGCTGTCGAATACACTGCTCAAATAGAAAATCTTCTTAAGAAGGGGTACGCGGAGCCATGCGACGGATCGGAGATGAACAGCGCCCACTGCTGGTTTCTACCACACTTCGCCGTATACAACCCTAACAAGCCAGGCAAACAACGGCTAGTGTTCGACACGGCGGCACGATGTAACGGCGTGAGCCTCAATGACCTGCTGCTGGAGGGCCCTGATCTGCTGCTATCGCTGCCCGGAATACTATTTCGCTTCCGGGAGAAAGCCATCGCCGACACAGCAGATATTCAAGAAATGTTCCTACGGGTCAAGATACGTGTTGAAGATCAACCGGCCCAACAGTTCTTATGGCGAGGGGGAGATCGCACAAGCCCACCTCGACATTACAAGATGACCAGTATGATATTCGGCGCAGCAAGCTCTCCATTTATGGCGCACTTCGTTCGCAACCACAACGCAGAGCGACACGCCGAAGAGTATCCACGGGCATTAGAAGCAATAACGAAAAATCACTAAATGGATGATTTCGTTGCCAGCTATGAAACAAAGCAAGAAGCTCGGGCTGCAATAAATGAAACAAGGAAGGTACATGCAGCGGCGGGATTCACTTTGAGACAATGGAGCGCAAGCGACACCGAAGCATTGCGTGACGTGCCCACGGAACTATACGCCACCTCACCTATGCGACTGGGGGATCATCAGCAAGAGAGTAAGATCCTCGGTCTGATGTGGAACGCTGAAAAAGACGAACTGGGATTCAACACTTCAATGAACAGAGTTCCAGTGGAAGTTCGAAGTTGGCAGCGTGCACCAACGAAGAGAGAAGCTCTCAGCGCGGTCATGTCTATATACGATCCGCTGGGCCTACTGAGTCACTTCACCATCAGAGCGAAGATAATTTTGCAAAGTCTATGGCGACTGAAGACATCGTGGGACGAACCTGTACCGGCAGAAGCACAAGAGCTATTCACGGCGTGGTTATCGCAGCTCGAAGAAATTGCAAGCCTGCGAATTCCAAGATGCTACTCGCCGGGAACCTACGAACAAATGGAGCTACACGTACTATGCGACGCAAGCGAACAAGACTACGCAACCGTGGCCTATTGGAGAATCGTCTACAGCAACGGCGACGTTAAAGTCGTGCTAGTGGCCGCCAAAGCTAAAGTGGCGCCATAACGCACACAAACAATACCACGGTTGGAGCTACAAGCAGCAATCATCGGAGCGCAACTTGCTGATCAAATCAAGAAGGAACACAGAAGTACAATAACAAGAACCGTGTACTGGACTGACTCTACTACAGTAGTTCATTGGGTGCGCAACGACGCTCGACGCTACACACCATTCGTGGCGCATCGACTCGGCGAACTGGCGGAACTCACCCATAAAGAAGAATGGCGATGGCTACCAACAACAGAGAACGTAGCGGACGACGCCACGAGAATGACCAACGGTCGTATAAGTACGAGCGATCGATGGTTTCAGGGACCTCGCTTCCTATATCAACGTGAAGACGAATGGCTCCTCGAACGCATAGACGACAACCAAGATGAAGAGCAAGAAATTGTACACACGACAGAAGTGAAACCAAGACGGGATAGCTGGATACCGGACCCGACTCGCTTCTCTAAGTATGAAACGTTAGTACGAGCGACTGCGCGAGTGTTGGCGTTTATTGACATATGTCGACACAGGGCCACCGGATT
Source organism: Eudonia mercurella (assembly GCA_963082485.1). NCBI lineage: Eukaryota > Metazoa > Arthropoda > Insecta > Lepidoptera > Crambidae > Eudonia > Eudonia mercurella. The sequence goes on along the minus strand of CAUJAO010000005.1, from coordinate 16,368 downwards.
GGAATACCGGCATATAGAATGAGCGGAACAAGAGCTCATCAAGCAAGCACAAGAAGATAGCTTCCCTAATGAGATGAAGAAGATGAAGACTGCTCAACCAATCACTAGAGGAAGTCGCCTCTTTCAGCTCGACCCGGTGTTAGAAGATGGCATCTTAAGAGTACGCGGCCGCATTCAAGCTGCTACCGCGCCCGACAACATGAAGACGCCAATCATTATGGACGGACGGCACCGCATCACAAGACTGATCGTTCTGAAAGAACACTGCGGCGCGGGTCACGCAAACAGAGAACGCGTAACTAACGACCTGCGACAACGCTACTGGATAATACATTTGAGACCCACAGTACGCGCTATAGAAAAGGAATGCGCACTCTGTCGGGTACGAAAAACCAGACTGAGAGCACCGGCCACTGGAGATTTGCCACGCGCTCGCCTTGACCCTTTCCATCGCCCGTTCACTAACTGCGGGGTGGATTACTTTGGGCCAATGATGGTGAAGATCGGACGCCGGCGAGAGAAAAGATGGGGCGCACTGTTTACGTGCCTCAAGTCACGCGCCGTGCACATCGAGCTCGTCTCATCACTCACCACAGACTCTGCAGTGATGGCACTACGACGGATGGCGGCAAGAAGAGGATGGCCAAAGCTTATGTACTCCGACAACGCTACGAACTTTCGCGGAGCCGATCAAGAGCTACGAGCAGCGTACACCGAGTGGGCACCCATATTAAAAGAAGAGGGGTACCTACGCCGCATGGAGTGACATTACATAGCGCCCGGAGCGCCAAATCAAGGCGGCGCCTGGGAAAGGTTGGTGCGCTCAGTAAAAGTCGCACTCACCGCTACGCTGCGAGAAAAGGCACCCGCCGAAGAGGTTCTGAGAACGCTATTGACCGAAGCAGAGTTCTCTATCAACGCCCGACCGCTGACCCACGTCAGTGTGAGTGCCCACGATCCAGAGGCGCTCACCCCCAACCATTTTCTGTTGGGATCATCAAATGGACTGCCTACGACGGGACCCTGTGACGAAGCGGACCGAAGAATATGGAGAGCCAGCCAAGCGTTAGCCGACCACTTTTGGCAACGCTGGCTACGCGAGTATCTGCCTTCACTGATACCGCGAGGCGAGCCACGAGACAACGGACGGCGACCCATACAAGTTGGAGACGTCGTAATAGTGGCCGATAACACGCTACCACGAAACGTATGGCCTACGGGCATCGTGGAAGGCACCTACCTAGGACCAGACGGCGGCATCCGGATAGCAGATGTGAAGACAAAGATAGGAGTCTTCAAGAGGCCAGTCAGCAAACTCGTCGTGCTCCCGGTAGAAGAGGCTTCGCGAGCTGCACCGGGGGGAGGATGTTGAGGACGCTGAGTTTAATTAGTTAAGACATACGTAGCATAAGGGAATTTGATTATTTTGTTATTATTTTGTTTGTAAACTTAATGTAGGAATAAGTACATGTAAAGCGATAAGTATGATTTGTTAAAGTTAGGTTTGATCTTGTCAAAACACGTCTAAACATGAATTAGCCAATCACGTTAAAGTTCACTTATTTGTTTGTCTAGTTAGTATGGGATTTTGTAACGGTCGCAAAATCAACTGTGTCAACGCGTCGCTAGTTGCCATACGTCCAAATCGGATATAAGTAGCGCAGTTTTGTATGAGAATCATGTTCAACGTTCAGTATTCAATTGCAACTTGGGAAATAAAGAAGATACTAAATACATCGAAGAAGAGTTTTTATTCAACAAAAATACAGTCCACCACACATTGATTTATGCGCGAATACCACTATGCAATTTCCTTCTGCCCGTCGCTCGGCGCGGCGGCCGGGGCGGCTAGGCGACAGCTCTCGAAAGAAGTGTCTATGCTTCTGACTAGTTCTGACTTAGAGCATTAAAGTTCTGACCGCCTAGTAGTACGAGGTGGTCAACATTTTGTACGGATTTAATAATTTTAAGGACACCGGCCTAATTAATCATAAAAGACTGATTACTATTTTGATATTGTTTAACTGTTAGTTGTTTGTTTAGTGTAGGTAATCTACTTGTGTAAAAACAAAACATAATGTTTATTTCTGAGTTGGGCTTAAAATAAGTAAAATAGCAAACGAAAGATAAATCGGTGTGGTGTTTTGTATTATTTGTAATATTTTTAACCTGTAGTATTACACGGCTCAGCTTCAGCAGTTTGATCAAATTGATTTGTACAAAATAAAAAGCAATCTGCTTTCAAAGCACGTGTTAGAAAAAATTATGTCAATCTATGCGGTAAAAACCTAAGTTTTCTGTATTTGGAGTTCCGTAAAATCATTGAAAAGCCAAAATCTGCAGTCACTGCTTTCCTAGTACTACTGCTGTGTAGTTTCTGTTTGTTGGGAAACCACTCCGCATTTAAATTAGGATACGATTTACATTTCCAGAATTAACTGTTTATCAGCCGGTTTCTCGAACGCTGATCAAATCCCAAATCAGTTGACAAAGCAATTGTAGGGAAGCCTGGTGGTAGTGTGGATGAATGCCACATTGAGGAAGGCCAAAGGGAAGATCTTCCTCCGAGCTGGGTGGTATAGCTCGGGGACCGAGGTCCAACGGATGTTAGTTGGAGGTGCTATATATAGCGAAGGACTTGGTGAAACTTCGCTATCGCGATGCAGGCTTCCCATACTATTTCAACGTCGTAGTAGGGCGACGTCGTTGGTATGCGTTTGTGGCGCCATCTGTTGACACAGTTGAGAAGTTGTTTGCTTCGTGTTTATGTGCGACGCATGCGGTAGGTGGCGCCGCCACACAATTAACTTGACACAGTGCTCAAATCAAATCGGGTTGCATGAACGCTGATTACACAAAAATTTGCTAATCAATGATCATCTTACGATTATCAAATCAGTGTATATTTTCATTCAATCATTCACTCCTAAACGTCAAAAATGTCACATGCTTTTGCCGCGAATCTTTGTTTGCTTACGTTTGAATTATATATATTGTAAAATATTTTAATACAAAAACACAAATGTTGAAAAAATTTCCACAAGCAGGATTCGAACCCGCATCCCTCTGACATACCGGGTCAGGCTCGTTAGAACCACGATAGCTCAATTGGATGAGCACCTGACCCGGTATGTCAGAAGGGCGCAGGTTCAAATCCCGCTCGTGGAAACTTTTTCAACATTTGTGTTTTTGATAGATTGATATGTATGGAAATAAAACGCAAGCTTCCCGTTCACTAGTTTATTCCGTACTGAATGGTGGCACGAGTGCGGCTGCCCGCGCGCATGTATACAACGTTAGTCGGCAAGGGGGTACTAAGCCGCGGACAACTGAAAGTGCTACTATCAACTGCTATATTGCAAATACAAGCGTTGCGAAAAACGTTAATATTTACTTCCATACAAAATAAATTTTTGGTTACGTAATTTAAAAAATGTTCAACCCTGAATAGGGGCGGGGCTAACGCATGTCGTAAATAATTTTCGTTGACAGATGTACATAGGTACCGACTTGTCGGCCCACTCAAAGTACTAGATCTCATGTTAGGAATACTTACATCTAAATCCGTGACGAGATAAATTAGTTATCGTTTAGTTAAATAAAATTTAGTTCGAATAAAAACTAACCTTTTCTGATGTTCATAGCGCCGTTGTTCGTAGGTATAGGTAGGCGATTGAGCACATCCAAAGGATACCTTTGTCGGTACAATTCCCGAGCCTCAGTTAAGACAGAATCACACCTCCCGACACACATCATGTCGTAATATTCCCGATTACTGTATTCCGAGGCCATGTTAGATAAAAGATGTTTTAATAAATGAAATTTCTGTATTTAGAATTAAACATTTGTACGGGTAACCGCACAGTAATTATGTAATGTCAATAACTCTAATTTAGGTCACTAAGAAACAATTTTATTGGTTATTTACGCACACATTTATAACTTCCGTACTTCTGCCTATACATCATTTTTATAATTGATTTTAAATAAAAACAGTGTTAGAACGACTTTCATTGGGTTTGTTTCGTACATTAACTTTCCCTCATCATTCGCACTCATCTCATCTTATAAACTGTAAACACACTACAGTTTTTTTGGTCCTTCGAAAAAACAACATTCTGTGGATTTCCATCGACATTTGGAAAATAGTGAAAAAGTGGCCCTACGCTAAGTCACTTTGTGTTCTTTGTGGATTTTGTGCGACTGCGAATCGGTTGACTGGCTTCCCAGAAGAGGGTCTCACCAGTTTAATTGAGAAGGCGCAATAAGGTCGTGCTAGATTCGCGAAGACATAGAGTGGCCCGGACCACGACACCACAACTCTATCTCCGCTATCAACACAAACAGTGTCTCGTCGACAATCGGGACAGTGACTATCAGTGAACTTTGAGTGAACTTTTTTTGTCCTCGGAGCGTCACACAGTGAACGTTTCATCAAGCACATACAACATGGAGAGTCTACTGCAGCGACAACACGACATTGTTGAAGCGATTAAGAAGTTAGAAAGAAACTTCAACAAGGATTCCGCTAACCGGAAGACCCGTAAGTGCTTGAATGAACGACTCGATGCCCTTGATAAATTATGGGCCGAGTTTCAAGTGAACAATCACAAGTTATCCGACTATGAAAATGACAAGGATCCTTATTTCACGGAAAACCAATTCCAACAAGCTAGAACTTACTTTGATTCTGTGCGTATCAAGATATCGAGCTTTCCTCCCGCTTTTGAAACTACAGCACCGATGTCACCAACACCAGCAGGGTTGCCTAAAGTTGTGCCTCCAGAGCCAGCTACATTAATGGCTCCACCTAAACTACAACCAAGGCTCACAGTACCGTCGACGTCGACTGCGTCAATGATCTCATCCGTAGATCAAGGTCAGGCAGCGGAACTACTATCTCTACAAAGAACCAACTTTAGAGCTTTTCACCGACAAGTGAATAGCCTGCGAGTTGATGAGATACGAGATAAGTGGGAATTGGAAGATGAGTTACGTAACATTCAGATACGCTGGAACGCAATCGACGCTTTGCACTTACAAATCGATCATGCTCTTCAGGGGTCGGACACACAGTATGACAACGAGTTCTATGCCTACGAAGATTCATACAAGAGCATTAAGAAAACTTTGAATCTCAAACTTGCATCTACGGTGCATCTTCAACAGTCGACACCGCAAATCGACATACCTACATTTACGGGAAAGTATACACAATGGCCTACCTTCTACGATCTCTACGTAGAGAGCATCCATAACAACAACCTTCTCACCAAAACACAAAAAATACAGCACTTGAAAGGAAAGTTGCGAGGAGACGCTGAGCGACTCATTCAGCGTCTACACATCTCAGCAGACAACTATGAGACAGCATGGGAGCTGTTGACTCACAGATACAACAATCCTCAACTGTTGTTTACAAAGCAGATTGAGATCTTTATCAACCAACCGGTCGCTCACAAACAGTCTGCATACGAGATAAGACGTCTCTATGACACTTCTATGGAATGTGTTCACGCCATACAGAACCTAGGCATCGATACAAGTACCTGGGATCCGTTGCTAGTTCATATCATAGCAAAGAAGTTGGACACCGAAACATACAGTGACTATAAAGAGGCGCGAAAATCACCACGTGACCTTCCATCACTTTCCGAACTCATGAACTTCTTAGAGAGCAAATTTAACGCTCTAGAGCCCATAAATAAAAAGGAAAGAGAGATCTCAGCATCATCTAACAAGCATTATCAAAAGATGACGGTTAGCAACAAACCCTATAAGCCTAATTTCCAACATGTTGGCGGCAGTCATCGTTATGGAAAAATTACGAACAGAGAATTTCAAGCTATTGCAACATGTTCGTTGAACTGTCCTATTTGCGACAACAACCACTACATATACAAATGCAACAAATTCATAAAGTTTACACCGGACGAGAGGCTAATGACCGTGCTTAAACTCAATTTTTGTCAGAATTGTCTTTACACACACAATGACAATCCATGCACGTCTACAAAAAAATGCAAGGTTTGTCATAAGAATCATAACACGATGTTGCACGACGCTTATGCAAATATGAACCTTATGCCACAAGCGGCAAACAGGCCGGTCGAAGCCGCTAAGTCATCGTCTGTACCTACTGCTCCAGTTACGCAAAGACCTCAAATTTCAACGCGCCAAGAACATAAACAACACAGCGTTAATCACGTCGCTACAGATAATGAGGAAATTTTACTAACTACTTTATCTATCATGGTTAAGGCTGCTGATGGCACTTACGTCATCTTGAGAGCCCTCTTAGACCAAGGCTCTCAGATATCACTCATGTCTGAAAACGCTGCTCAGATGCTGGGCTTGCCTCGACAAAGGTATCATGCATCTGTATCTGGCATCGGTAATGGATCAAAAAATGGCAAAGGAGTCGTCACGCTCGAATGTCAGTCCATTTACCAAGACTACGAATTTACTACTCAAGCATTAGTCATTAAAGACGTCATCAACAACCTGCCTAACATTTCGTTCAATAAACAGTCGTGGCCTCATTTGCAACACATACAATTAGCTGATCCGGAGTACAACGTCTCTAGGCCCATAGATCTTCTACTAGACGCGAGCATATACTCTGAAATCATCATGAATGGTCTGATCAAGGGTCCCAACATGGCACCTATCGCCCAACAAACAAGGCTAGGTTGGATACTCTCAGGCAGCGTAAAAACATTCAAATGTCACGTCGTAGTTACCAATTTGTCTGAGATATCTCAATATTGGGAACTCGAAGAGATAAGTGACACTGCGAACAATTCTATCAGTCCACAACGAGGCGTTTACCAAATGGAAGATACGAAGTTGCTATCCCGATGAAGCCTGGATTTAAACAAAACCTAGGTCAATCTAAACATAAAGCGATAGCACAGTTCTACAACTTAGAAAAAAGGATGTCAAAAAATGAAGATTTCTCCGAAAGCTATAAACAATTTTTGCGAGAGTACGAACAACAACAACACATGTCTCCGGTAACAAAACACAATGAAGTATCGTGTTACCTCCCCCATCACGGTGTATTGAAAACTGATTCCACTACGACAAAGCTGCGAACCGTTTTTAACGCATCGGCGAAAACATCATCTGGACACAGTCTCAATGATTTAATGGAACGTGGTCCAAATCTACAGAAGGATTTACAGCATCTCATCTTAGTATGGCGCCAACACAAATACGTCATAACTGCTGACATCGAGAAGATGTTTCGCCAAATAATCATTCGTGAACCAGATCAACATCTACAACGCATTATTTGGAGGAGTACCCCAGAAGCGCCCCTCAAAGAGTATCAGCTCACAACCGTCACCTACGGAACAAAGGCGGCTCCATTCCTAGCTATGCGTACCTTGAGGCAGTTAGCTATAGATGATGCGCACAAGTTCCCCCTGGCTGCTGCTGCCTTAATGTCGTCACTATACATGGATGACCTGCTTGAAGGATGTGACCACGTCGTACAAGCTAAACAGTTACAACAAGAGATAATCGACATGTTAAAGGGAGCTGGAATGAACATTCGTAAATGGTCCAGTAACACCGACGAACTGACCAAAGATTTATCGGCTGATCAACTAGACAGACCACTGGACTTTAAGGGCACAGAAAACCGAAAGACCTTGGGCCTACGCTGGATTCCCACTTCGGACACTTTCATTTTCAAAAACATATTCGAAGCTGAGACCAGTGACCACACTATAACAAAGCGACAGCTGTTATCAAACATCTCTAAGATCTTCGATCCGCTGGGTTGGCTTTCTCCGCTCACTATACGAGCAAAGCTTTTATTTCAACGAACATGGTCCGAAGAAACAGCTGATTGGGATACATGTTTAACTAAAGATATTAACAACGAGTGGATAAAGCTAAGGCGTGATTTTCAAAACATAGACATGTTCAAGATCAATAGATACTTGGGAGATAAAAATCACTATACACTTCATGGGTTTTGTGATGCGTCCGGAAAGGCTTATGCTTGCGCAATTTACGTTAGCACACAAAATTCTAAAGGCGAGTACACATCGACACTTGTGACTGCTAAAACAAAGTTAGCCCCTTTAAAAAACAAGCTATCATTACCTAAGCTGGAACTCTGTGGCGCGCTTTTACTGTCGCAACTTATGAAAAAGGTTATGGAAACTTTGCCAAAAGACCTTCAGATCTACGCATGGACGGATTCTATGGTGGTGCTTGGTTGGCTTCATGGAGACGTCAATAGATGGAAACAGTTTGTCGCCAACAGAGTTCGAACAATACTCAGCATCATCCCATCATCATCCTGGCACCATGTTAGATCAGAAGAGAACTCAGCAGATTGCGCTACAAGAGGGCTGTCATCGCTGCAGTTATCAGAGCATCCGTTGTGGTGGCAAGGCCCACAATGGTTGTCTACATTTGATCCGAACATGATCAAAAATAAAATATATCAACCATCGGCATTGGAAGTCAAGACAAACCAATGTGAACGTGGCCGTATCTCGCAAAAATGATTTAATTTTACAATTATTACACGAATGCAGCTCGACAAGGCGCATAACAACAATAATCGGCTGGCTATCACGTTTCACACAATGGTTGCGGAACAAACAAATACCACGACAAAGTTACCTATCATCATTCCGTCTCGTACGCCCGATCAACACGGTTGCGTCTTATTACGCGCGCGCATCGATACAATAAGTCATCGCGTCTCGCTCGCTCAGCGCTGCATCGCTGTCCGGTCCGGTTCGAAGTGCTTGTGCGCCGTGTGTTGTACACAGAGTAACCTGCAACACAGAGACTGCTACTACTAGATATGGAATCTCATAGTAGTACCTTTAATAAAGGTGAAGAAAATATCCACCCAACTTCTCGTGGCGAAATGAGTATCGATGGTTCACTTATTGATAAGGAATCGCCTCCCTACGTTACGTTTCGAAAAGGTATGACAAACACCGACCTACAAGATCTTCGTAGCGACTTCAAAACCTTTCAATCTAGTATGCTATCTATGATCGAAAGTTGGTTCACAAGGCAGGACGAAAGGTTTGCTAACTTGTTGGATGAGGTCAGTGACGTCAAGTCTTCTATTCAATTTATGAACGACAACTTTGAGAACCTGAAGTCAAAGACTGAGGACATTGAGAAACGAGTTAAAGTGCTGGAAAATAAATCACTGACTGATTTTATGGACTCGTCGAAACTTGCTGAATTAGAAGACAAAATTGGCAATATGGAACAACAGGCACGTACGACTAACATAGAAATTAGCAACCTGCCAGAGAAGCGTGGCGAAAATCTCCCTACTATTTTGGAGAATATCGCTGTCCTAGTAAAGCTACCCCTGAATAAACAAGAAATAATATCAATTCATCGGGTACCCCATGCTGCTTTCAACTCCACACGACCGAAAAACGTAATCGTAAAATTCTCGAGTCGGTTATTACGTGACAATTTTATTTCGGCCGTTCGTCAAAATAAGGGTGTTAACTCTGCTCAGATCGGCATTTCGGGACCCCCTCAAATTATTTACGTTAATGAACATCTCACTTTGAAAAACAAGACTCTGTTCCGGGAAGTACGCGAAGCAACAAAAAAGTGTGGTTTTCAGTTCGCCTGGGTCAAACATGGAACGGTCCTCGTTCGAGCTAATGAATCTGCACCAGCCATCGCAATACGCTCGGAAAAAGACCTTTCGAAAATCAAACCTAAAGTTTGATGTTAGTGTAAGTCGTAATAAAAATGTGTGTGTAAAGCTTCTTCTAACACAATTAAAGTGTGGTAGTGATTTAAATATATTTGGTTGTGATGAGTGCAGCCTCTCTTTTCAACATTACTCTATGTGTTTACGCATATTTGTTCGACTAGTTATTTGTTTTAAACTTACCTTCAATAGGCAATTATTGGTTGATTCTGATTTGTTACATGATTTTTATGTGTTTTTTGGTTGTTGTGATGCATTAGTTGTGTTTTATAAAGAATTGTACTATGATGTGGGACAGTGTGTGTATGCCTATTTGGTTTGTTTTCGAGCTATTCTTCTCATATTAACGTTATACAAATTGTTTCTAAAAAATATTATAATTTTCATTACGTATAGTTTATTCGTTTCAATGATGGAGGCCTTTGCCCAACAGTGGGACAGTTATAGGCTATTTACTTTACTTTACTTTACTTTTTATACTTTATTTTATAGTAATAATTGTAAGATGTTATTCCTTAAAAGAGATTGATAAACTTACGATTTATTACCAAAACTGCAGAGGACTACGGACTAAACTCAATACTTTATTTATGAACGTATTAGCAGAATGTTACGACGTAATTATACTGTCTGAAACATGGTTGATGCCGAAAATTAATGATAATGAAATTATGGATTCCCGTTACGTATTGTATAGGTGTGATCGTGACCTCGCTGCGACCGGCAAGCAGGACGGAGGCGGGCTGCTTGTGGCGGTTCGCCGCGGCCTGCACGTCGAGCGCTGTGCTCTGGCCTCTGACTTAGACCAAGGTCGCGATGACTCCGCTCTGCCTGCTTGTGTCGATTACGTACTATTAAAACTGAGAACACGAGACACTTATAGCATGATCTGCGGTGTTTATATTCCACCCAGTCAAAATTCAGCGATGTACTCTATTTTATTTAATGCTCTTCTGTATGAAATAAGTAATAGTAACCTTGATAAATTTTATATTGCTGGGGACCTTAACCTACCTCATATAGAATGGCGTGATCCCTCTGATCAAACTGCTGGCTCACTTTTTAATAACAGTTGTGACGTTTCTAGTAATTATCTTAACAATTTTTTAACCTCATCTCTAAGTAAACAATTTAATAATAATAAAAATAGTATGAATCGCATACTTGATCTTTTCATATCTAATGATGACGTATGCATTTGTGAACCGCCGCATAATCCAGTTGTGCCTATTGATTGCTTGCACCCTCCTTTTTGCGTAAACATTTCTTGCAACCAACCTTTTAAATCTATGACTGTGTCCTCTACCCCTAAATACTGTTATTTAGAAGGTAATTATTTGGCTATAAATAATAAAATTGAAAGTATAAATTGGCACACTCTTTTTGACGGTTTAGGCATTGAGAGATCTATTAGATTATTTTACGAAAAAGTCTATGAAATTATTAAATACCATGTTCCATTAAGACCAATTAAATCGAATGACTATCCGATCTGGTTCTCCCGTCCTCTAATCCACATTTTTAAGGACAAACAAAAAGCTTGGAAAAATTGGAAAAAATACAAATCCAAATTACATTATGAAGAGTTTTCCTTATTTCGCAAACGTTTTAAATTACTTTGTAAAGAATGCTTTGATATTTACATAAAAAGAGTGGAAGAAGGAATAAAGAGTGATGTAAAAATATTTTGGTCTTACATAAAATCAATAAATAAAAAGCCTGGTATTCCGTCAGAAATGAAGTACAGTAACGAGAATTGTGATAAGCCTGAAAAAATATGTAATCTTTTCTCTCGCTTTTTTGGATCCGTTTATGAGATAGCCGGGCCTGGGACCAACCCTGATTCGTCACTAATTGGTGACAACTGTGATAATGTATTATCAAATTTTATTATCTTCGAAGACGACATCATCAAAGAACTTAAAGGCTTAAATATCACTAAAGGGCCTGGACCTGATGGCCTACCACCTTTCTTCCTAAAATCTACCGCAAATTCAATCGCAGTTCCTCTTACTATTCTGTTTAATAAAAGCCTAAAAGAGGGTACAGTTCCCGAGATATGGAAATTGGCTAATATAACGCCGGTCTTCAAGAGCGGTAGTAGGAGCGACGTTGAAAATTACCGGCCCATATCGTTGCTGTCCACTTTATCGAAAGTTCTCGAACGATTAATACATAATCATATTTATCCACATTTACATAAAATAATATTAGAAGAACAACATGGTTTTGTTAAAAAGCGTTCAACTATTAGTAATCTAGTCTTATATACAAACTTTTTATTTGAATCCATGGACAGGAGAGTGCAGGTTGACTCTGTCTACACCGATTTTTGTAAAGCTTTCGATAAGGTGGATCACGATATTCTCCTACAGAAATTGGCATTCAACGGAATTCGTGGCAATTTACTGAGATGGTTCTCCTCCTACATAAAAAACAGATCACAACGTGTTGTCATTAATGGTTTTGCATCTGATATTATTATTAAAGTATCTTCCGGTGTAGCTCAAGGCTCCATTTTAGGACCTTTGCTTTTTGTTTTGTTTATTAATGACATTAGCTGCTGTTTTAAAAATAGTAGGTTTTTGTTATACGCCGACGATCTTAAAGTGTATCGTGAAATAACGGCTTTAGATGATTGTCTTAAACTTCAAGAAGACTTAGACCGTCTGACTGAATACTGTATTAATAATAAATTACACCTTAGTGTCACAAAATGCAAATCTATTAGTTTTACGAAGAAAGTCAATATTATTAACTTTACTTATTCATTATGTAATACCCCTCTAGAGAAAGTCCTCGTAATAAAAGATTTAGGTGTTTATATAGATTCTAAGCTTCATTTTGATTTTCACATCGAACACATAGTTAGCAAAGCCTTTCAGATTTATGGTTTTTTGATGCGGTCCTGCGTTTCATTTAAGCTTCATTCCTCATATCTTTTACTTTACAAATCTTTGATTAGATCTCAAATAGAATATGCTACTGCCATTTGGAATCCATTTTACTCTAAATATAACAAACAAATAGAACAAGTACAGAAAAAATTCTTACGTTCCGTAAATTACCGATGTTTTCATTCTAAGTCCTCATATGAGGCTCTTTTAGATAAATTTTCGTTGCTTAAACTTGAAATGAGAAGAATGCTTTCAGATGTCATGCTATTGTATAATATTTCACACAGTAAGTTCGATTGCAATCAACTTATGAATCAAATATGCTTACACGTACCTCACCGTTTATGTTCCATTCGTCACTCTCGGAAGCGTTACTTGTTTGCACCAAAATTTTGTAAAACCAACGCGGGTGAGCGTGCTCCTCTTCTCAGAATAATGAAACTATTCAATAATCATTTTATCGAACTTGACATTTTTGCCTGCTCACCTGCATCATTCCGAAGAAATGTCTGTGACATTTTAATAAAACTATAACTACTAAATTTCATCATAAAATGTACAATATAACATCACGATTTATTTATTACAGCTCTGCACACATTTTTCTGACCTCAAATCAAATTAATTAAAAATTATATTAAATATAAACTCAAAATTATTAAATAACTAAATTGTTCTGGGTAGGCTTTTCTTTTTAATTCTGTATTTTTCTTTATGTAGAATTTCAATATTATAACTCTGACTTTACTCTGTTTTGCATTGACTGTGTACTAGATAAATTTTGTCAGTAATTTGTGGATAACGCAGCTGGTTGCACTGTCAGTAATTAAGTTATATTAAGCTTCTAGGTAGTAAGAAAACAGTGTAATTGTTTGTTGCCCTTAATAAAGTAAAAAAAAAAAAAAAAAAAAAAAGGCAAACTAGTTTAAATTTAATTATAAAAACTGTGCAACTAATTGATTTCGAAGAAGAGATTGATCAACTACAGAAACAAGGAAAATTAAGGAGCGCTAGCAGACTTTTATGCCTTAATCCATACATTGATTCTCATGATGGACTGCTGAAGGTCGGCGGGAGATTGAACAATTCTGCACTCAGTCAATCAGCAAAGCATCCTATAATAATATCAAGTCACAGCAAACTCACTGAGCTCATCATACAACATGCTCACTCCGCCACGCTACACGGTGGGCCAAGCTTGACTCTATCTTTCATACGAGAAAGGTACTGGATACTCAGTGGACTGCGTACAGTGAAGAGAGAGCTGCGCAAATGTGTGACATGCCGACGTTTTAAAGAAGAAAAAAGAACACAGATTATGGCAGATCTACCAGAGCCGCGCGTTACTCCCTCGCGCCCATTCACTCACACAGGAGTTGATTTTACCGGACACTTTGATATTAGAGCCAACAAAGGGCGTGGTGTACGAACACACAAAGGATACGTGGCAGTATTTGTTTGCCTGTCCACAAAGGCCGTTCATCTCGAACTAGTGTCTGATCTTAGTATACTTGGATTTTTGGCAGCATTTCGACGATTTTGCGCTAGAAGATCTGTACCTAAACATGTTTATAGTGATCAAGGAAGAAACTTTATCGGAGCGAGCAAAGTATTGAAGAAAGAATACAAAGACATCCTTGAAACCATCAATGAAGAGCTATTGAGCAAGATCAATGACTACGACATTCAATGGCACTTTAATGCGCCAGCTTATCCCTCAGCAGGCGGCCTGTGGGAGGCTGCAGTCAAAAGCCTAAAACATCATCTACGTCGAGTGATAGGAGAACAAAACCTCACGTACGAAGAGTTTATCACACTACTTCATCAGATCGAAGCCTGCATGAACTCTCGCCCACTAATGGCCTTGAGTGAAAGCCCAGATGATGAATACCTCTCACCGGGACACTTCTTAGTTGGAGGATCACTACTATCAAGACCTCAAACAGATCCTGACCATATGAACTTAACCTCCAGATGGCAGATGGTTCAAGCTATGAACAAAGGATTCTGGAAGAAATGGTCCTCAGACTACTTACAACAGTTGCAAGTTCGTACTAAGTGGAGAACCCCTTCTAATAACATCAAGGTCAACGACATTGTCCTAGTCAAAGAGGAAAACTTACCCCCTGGCAAGTGGTTGATGGGTAGAGTTATAGATGTGCACCCCGGTAAAGATGGATACGTACGGGTTGTTTCCATAAAAACAAAGAATGGAACTATGATGAGACCAATTTTAAAGCTATCACTTTTACCCGTGAACGATGAACACACACAACAACAAACAAGCGACGTACAATCATCGACTTGTGATGACGTCATACCAGCTGTCCCAAAAACAAGCGATCAACGACCAAGGCGCACGACTAGACAGCCTTTGAGTTTAACGATAACGATGATGCTATTCACTTTTCTCTTCACCTCTACTCAGGGTTCATACAACATATCAACATTGAGCAGCAACCAAAATATTTATTTTGATAAAATGTACGACATGAATCTTATTAGAGATGAATGGAAATTAATCGTTTATTATAATATGAGTACATACTGGTCAGCATTACGTCACGTACAGAATTACGTCGGTCACTTGGAAGAGTACCTACACGCTACCGAGCTTCCGACTCAATACAGAAGCATCATATTTCAATTGCAACATGAATTATCGGAAATTGAACATTACAACAGAATACTTAAAACCAAACCATTTAGGAGACAAAAAAGAGGATTGATTAATGGCGTGGGCTACATAGCGAACTCGTTATTTGGAGTCCTGGATGAGAATTTCGCTAAGAAATATGAAAAGGATATTGAAAAAATTTCGATGAACGAAAACCATCTACAGCTTCTGCTGAAAAATCAGACAAGTGTCATTGAAGCTCAATACAACATTCTTCAGAGAAACGAAGCCATAATGAACAAGCAGTTTGGAATGGTCCAGAAGTACCTGCAGAATGTTACCTTTACTACCAACCGAATACAAAAAGTAACCAACAACGAATTACACATTTTATCATCATCCATCTCAGCCGTGATTATCATCTCTAACATTCGGAACATGCAACAAAATGTAATCAGCACTGTGACAGACCTCACACGTGGCCACATAGACCCACATTTATGACCGTAGCAGTGTGCTACGAGCGTGGCGCGTGAGCGTAAACGGCCGCTGGGTCCTTCGTATTGTTTCGGTATAGTTCGGTCAAACTCGTGACGCAGCGGCACGGCGGCGGCGACGAGTCTCGATGCACGCTTCCAGTTATGTTATGTGAGGTAGGTCAGGGTTAGCCCCAGCAATTTGCTTCTGAATGGGATATTTTTGCTTGTATCTCTGGAACGCGTAGACGTATCCGTTAACTGTTTGCGACACTCAATAGCTCTTCACTTCGCGAGTATATCAAATATAACTTCACAGGTTAAAGTGTACTTTGAGTATTTTTCCGACGTGATAATACGGAGCGCGGTCTAATACACAGCGATATTGTGCGCGGGCGCCGGACGATTACGAAGCTTTACTGTTTAAAAACCGTTAAGACTACAATAGCGAAAGCAAAAGGTGTGTCAAAATCTATTACTAAACGATTGAACATTTCTAACTACAGCAGAGCATTGTACAAGAACAAAGTTTTTAAATATACAATAAAATTGATTAGATCAATGAAACATGTATTGTACACGCAACAAGTTAACAAAGTTATTTTAAATAGTAACGATGATAAAAGACAAATACTACCTAATAAAATAGAAACCTTA